>CAJNJA010069497.1:0-22402 GCA_905231915.1 Symbiodinium necroappetens
TAGTAGTAGTAGTAGTAGTATTAGAGCAGTAGTATGACAAAGTCTTGTAAAAACGATTATGATTAGTAGTACTGTTGGGGCCGAACAACAACTCGTAATCATGTTCCCTTATTGTCCCTTTATAACTATGTCGCCATCATGTAATACATGGGTTCGAAGAACCAGCAATATTCTTTCCCTGTTGCCAACTACACTAAATCCTGGCGCGTTCAGTTCCCTATCTCCGGGGTTTTCAAAACCCTGTGCCTTACAAGTATGGCAAACATAGAGATTCTTCCCCAGCAGAGCGGCTGCAGGCCGCATGCGAACGAAAGGATGTAGGGTTTTCAGTGGTTCAGGTCTGAAACCTGTCAGGATCCAAAAACTAGAGCCCGCCAAGTAGGTATCCAGCGATCTATCTGCAGAGTCCTGGGTAGAGTGGACGACAGCAGGCCGACGTTCACCGCGGTGGTGTCCGTGCTGCAGGCAGACGGCCGTTGGAGGCGGAAACCGCCTGGAAAGCTTCGGGTGTAGGTAGATCCTTGATTCGCGATTATGCAAGTGTAGATGCACAAAAAGTAACTGAGTGCGACGATGCCCATGACGACCATGAAGCCCACGACCGGTAGGACCTGGACGACCAGGACGACTACAACAACCAGGAGACGAAAAAGCCAGTGAAACGGCGGGAGATTAGTCAGAGGCCGCCAGGATACCAAGAGACGGTCAGGCAACCACCAAATCGCTTCCCCCCAAGTACTGGCTGAGTTCGGACAAAGGCCCAAGTGCTTTGCCCCAACTGGCGGAATTCCTGAGGACGCACAACATTTCTCCCAAACATGCTGTTGGAGGCCGACAAGTGGTCCATGTCTTAAAATCAATTGTACAACGAATCCCGGCTGATCCTCTCTGAGCAACAAGATGCGAGCACAAAGTGAACACCGCGCCACAGCTGCGGCTGCGTCCCCGGGAACACTTTTCGACCCGCGCCACGTGGCCATCCGGACAAAGTCTTCTTGTTCTCTTTACGCTGGCATGTCTATAATCATACCTGCCCGAATGTGTTTTTGCAGTTTAATTCTTCAGGCGGCTTTGTGCAGTGACATGACGATGTGCAGGATACACCTGGTTTCATGGTAATGGGCTGTCGATTCAGTCGTTGATCTGGTTTGAGCACTTCTGAATTTAGTGTGCGCAAGGAGATGCGACCAGCAAAGCTCAAGATTTACCACTCGGGGTTGCCGGCTGGGGAAATCTTAAGCTTCAAAACTCCAAGCCCTCCCATAGCCCAGACACGACTTCCGAAATCCCTTACCCCCAACACTCCAACAAAGATCCCCAATTCAATCAGTGGCTTGAACTCTCGCAAGGCTCTCGCTGGGTATCCTGGAGGAGATGCAGGCTTCGACGCTGTGCTTGAACACGGGACTCAATGGGTGAGTGGTGTCATTGAGGGTTTGGGGCTGATGAAGGACCGTCATGGGCTCAGATAGTTGGGCGTTCGGTAAGTTAGCACTCCTTTGATGTGCTTTTGGGTCGTGGTTACAGGAGACTCACGTGGAAGAAGGGTGACATACTAAGTACGGTTCTTGAAGGTCTGAGTTTAGGGTCCAGAGTTGCGGTTTAAGTAGGGTTTAGTCAACCTTGCCCTTTATGGGTTCACGATCCCCCGGTCGGACATTCAGGGTTTCGGTTTAGGTTTGGAGTCGGGTCATAGCACGCGACATGGTGCAAGGGCCCCTCCCGACCGACCTGCCGTGTGGCGGAGCAGGATGCACCCTTGTGTGCGTCGAGGTGTTGAGCAAGGAACGATGACAGCCAAACAGCAGTTGTATGACAACACCAACGGCACAGCCATAACAAGATAACATCAGTGATTGCTTCGGCTCGTGACAACGTAAGAAACACAATTCAAAGCCCTCGGTCGCCCCCCTTGCCTGCTGCGATTCGAAGGACACAGCAGGTCTCCCAACTGTGATTCCTTTCGTTAGGTCCCCTGGAACTTCGACCCGAACAGTATGCCACGCCTGAGCACGTCACTCCTGCAATGGACCCTCAGTTGGGGAACCCCCTGCACGAGGGCCCCCAGCCCCACACGATGGTCCTGTTAGCGGTCTCCTCAAGATTCACTAAGTCAGTTAGTAATCCCGGGTTGTTGGTTGTTGACCCCTATGTAACAGATTCGTCATAGTTTCTCACACACTTAAGTATCATTGTGCTGGCTCTGATGAAACCTCGCCAATCGCAAAACTCGGGCGGGCAAACGCACTTGTACTTGTTGCAGTGATGCTTGCATCTAGAAAAACAAAATTCACGAAATATACCAAGGCGTGAGAACCTCTGGAAACTCTACCAATGTTGGCTTTGCAACCAAAGCGGCCACACAAGAAGCTTCTGCGCTAAAGCCCCGCACGCCTGAGCACAGCTGCACCCTGTAAGCTCAGCAGGAGTCGCGGCTTGAAGCTGTGGGAGCCCGAGACGTGTATCAGTACTGGTGGCAGGTATCAGGCTGTCATGGGTTTAGTCTGCACTGCATCAACAAATGCAGCACTATTCCCATGATTTGGGCGTTGTAAGGAGTCTTGCCAGCACTGGTTGTATTCCAGGGTGCCGCCATGTCTGCCCGGGAACGGTATTCAACGGCCCTTCCCAGAGACTCGTGAAGCCTGTAAAGAGCTCAGAAGGAACATTTTCACCGGGGATCCTCAATTCAGGAATGTTCTGTGAACTCTATTTGGGCTTCTGCACAGTCAACGGTCAAGCCATTTGAGGTGTGCGGGCCTTCGGGAGCAGCTGCAACTACTTTATGGAACAAGACCTGTGGGCTGACAAGTTCTACGCTGAGAGGACATCGCCACCTATCGCGAGGCCATCATGACCTTGGAAGAGGACCGAAGGGGAGAGCCCTGCTTTCTGCAAGCCTTCCAACAGAAGACACGCGAGGTTCTTTGGTTTGCAATCTTGAGAGTTAGGAGGCTCGGCTCGTTCGGTCATCTCCCAAGGGCTTGCACCAGCCTTCCATCCCTGGCTCCATGACATGATTGTCGGATAGAGGCGCACTGTTGCGTGGTGATGTTCCTCTACGGACTACATTCACCTCACTCCCACAAGACGACCATGGCTTTAAGAAGTGCCTCGTTGCCGCCGTCGCCTTCGCGGTCGCAGTTGCTATTGGTGTAGTAGAGTTGGCGCTCGTATTTGCGATTCTTGCGACGATGGAGGCGAGACAGGAGAACCTCTGGGGGAGACACCTCAACCACGAACATGTTTGTCTTCATCCTGCATCACCATCCTCTGCTTCATCATCAACTGCCACGAGCATGTAAGCAGAAGCCACCACGACCAAGAAAGATCAACATTCGAATACATGGCCTTGATCAGCCTCCTTGTGACAAGTGGTGCTTAAGCAAACCAGGGTTCGCTTCTTGGATGCGTGCTTCCAAAAGCATCTTAATATTGAAGGTTCTAAGTGGGGCACACTAGTCACTAGTTTCTGAGACTCCCCTTGATCAGTGTAGTTGAAGCACACCAGGAGTAATGTGAGTGCTCCTTCGCGTGCCTGGCTGGCACGACAGTGTTGCCTTTGGAGGATACCCATTGGAGCAAAGCCCTCGACATGATCGACGAGGCTACAACCGTGCAGAGACAAACCGGGACAGACATGTAGAGGCTGCACTCTTACTATCCGGAAACATGTACATACACATACACATACACCGATGCACAGATGCATACAGACATACATACATACATACATACATACATACATAGCTACGTACATACGTCACACACATAAGTACACATATACGAGGGTTTTGGATTCGGGTGTCGGGTTGCCATCTGGGTCGGGGTAGTCTGAATCTGGACCCTACACCTTAAGCCCGAAACCATCCGAAACCCTTTTGCCGCGACAGAGCCCCATCACCCGTTTCCCATGGCCATTGCAGGAGGCCTACCGACACAAATCTGATAAGCTGCAGGTCCGAGCTGTGCGGCTCCACGCCGACCAGCGCACGCTGAGTGCTGCCATCGAGGTCCGTGTGGTAGGGTGACGTCACGATGAGGGACTGGAAGAAGATGTGGGCTCCGGGCTTGGGCTGCTCTCTGCTGACTGCATGGATCGGAGTATGCAAAGCACTGGCCTTCGGAATGGCGCTGCATGTTCGATCGCCGCCGGCAAAGTCCAATACTGCAAGTATGCAGAAAAATGCTTATACCTCACTGACTACTTAACCTGAATAGGGTGCAAGACCTCCTGAGCAACCGGTCGCAGAAAGGTATACCTTGAGTATCTTGCGATATGGGAGCTTTGAAATCCCTTTAAGCTGGAGCTACAAAGTAAAGCTGGCAAATGAATCCAGTCCCCAACAACGAGCACCGTGGCTGTGCAAAAGTCCGAGGTGTAGAAATATCTGAAGCTCAGTGGTGTTGGTGGTTTTGCTGTTTCTCGATTGGGCATGGCGATGGTGCTGGCGATGACGGTGTTGGTGATGTTCAAAAGGCTGAGAAACATTCCGGTTCTGACAGCGCAAGCCATTGTGAGAATCGTACGAGCCTACGAGGCGCGAACAGAGTCGGAGTACTACCGATGCTCAGAACCAAAGTACCAGCACAAGGAACAGCTACTTCATTCAGTGGCAATGAAGGCAATACTGGGACTAGTCATCGCAAACTCTGCTTGGATCCGCAATGCAAACCCTACAATGACGGCGGAAATGCCCACCGAGACCTTTAACCCTAGATGTAAGACAAGAACTTACATTAAAGAGCAGTCATTCATTGAGAATATGGTTGGGATGAACACCCTATCACGGGGTTGACAGGGGAATTTTGTGGAGGGGACCCCTTGTGGGTTTGCCAATGGCGCCTAATGGGGGCTAATGGGGGCTAATGGGCTTCCCCTTTGCCCCCATCATGGGCAAACCCACAGGGTCCCCTCCACAGGAGTCCCCTATCAACGCTGTGACCCTACACCCTAAACCCTCAAAACGCCAAAGGGACCTTGCTCCAATGTTCGAGACCACCCCACCCCCAGATCGGAATCTCGAAAGCTTTAAGACTCAAAGGCCCCGCAAAGCCCTCGGATCCGAAGCACTGAAAACCCAGGTTCCGAGCAGGTTATCAGTTTTGCCCTTGTGCCGGTTGTGTTGTTTGGGGCTTCCGGCTTCGATTTTGGATAGGACTAGGAGGGGCTGCTTATACTCGAAACCCTTCGTTTGGAAAGCCCAGCCGCACAGCCCTGAACACCTGAACCCCTCACTGTTCCATCAAGGCTGGCAAGCCGTGAGCCTCCGACGCGGTTTACGGTCCAGGTTTGAAGCCCCATAGCGCCTGCACACTGCAAGAAAACCTAGAAGCACAACCTTCTGGAAGCATGCGGCAAGCCCTCCACCTGAACCGTAATCCGAGAAGAAGCAGAGAAACTCCAAAAACCGCGAGGTTCTGCACACAGCACGACAAACTGCAGGGCGCCTAGCATCAGGCTTCGTATACTTGGGAGTGTTGGGGGGGTCAGGATTTGAACCGACAGGGCTTCTAGGAGGATCACGATTAGGGTTACTAGCCATGTCAGGCTCCGACGAGTCTGCGTTTTCGTGCGTTGGTGCTTCTTGTGGGGATTGGAGGTGGGGTACTGGGTTTGCCTTCGTACTACTTTCTTCTGGAGTGCACTCCCAGGGCGGCCCGTCCTGTGTATATATATATATACCAAATGCAAAATGGGATCATAAAGTACTCTAGTCTAGCCAAATATATGTATACAAATGCGTAACAGTAAATATACACATGCAGATATAGCATGTAGATATTACTATATCATAGTTAGGGGTGCCTTTGATCTATCCCGAGAACAGCAAGGGCCTTGGTTTTGCCTTTCCAGGAAATTTTGATTGAAGGGGCAGACAAGAATCCATGCCGAATGCTTTTCCAGGCTAGGGACGGACTGCAAGGGTCTGCAGGAGTTGGGCGCTGGTGGACTCCACTGAGTTAGTTTCATGCATTTGGCCTCCCTAAACGCATACTTATGGAACGAAAGTCAAGGCGGTTTCTTCGAGACTAGCAGCTTATTGTTTGCTTCAGAGCCAGGGTAATGCCTGGAGGTGATGGCATTTGTGAGAATTAGGGATGAGGATGATTCTTAGAGTTTCGGATCGGGAGTGCCTGTTGTCAGGTGTGTTGTTTATCCTTGCGTTTGGTTGTGTTCGTGCGTTCTGCTCTGGTGCATGTTGTGTCACGCAGTTCCACTTGTTTGCTTTTGGCTTTTCCTGCTCGACCTTTCGCTGTTTCTCTTGTGTGTGCATGCATGCTTCTCCGCTCTCATCAGAAAATGCCTCAAGTTCCCCGGCGTTCCATTTTGGGGCCCCGCCGGTTGGTCGGGATTTCTCCGAAGAGGAAGCCTGCGTTCCAAAGCTCCGGTGTGAACGGCTACCTTCGAGTTCAAGCAACCCCGGAAAGTTTCTGTGTTCCATGGCCCTCGCCCACGTTGCGGCGGCTCTGCAACTTCTATGCATGGCACTAGCAGATGGAGCCTTGGCTGGTCGTGCAAACGCAGCACCATGTGCCTCAACAGATTGTTCCCCCTTGCAATTATAGAGGCCCTACGGCTCCGAAGCAAAGGCCCTAAACTGTCACAGCCTTGAGCCAGAGCCGTCAAGCCCTCAACCCAAAAGCCCGACTCCTCAGACCCCAAGCCCGGAACCCGAAAACTCCAGTGCCTAGCCGTTTTGCGTTGCGCCTTCTTCTGCGGCTTCGGAGCTGTAGTGTTTGGGATGCAGCGCTTTTTGGAAGCGTTTCCGCAGTCCCTGTTATGTGCACAGCCCCAGGTGCAAAACCAATGCTTGAGCTGCTAGTCCTACACCCAGAGAGCCACCAAAAACACGGTTCAGCTTGGAAGGCTGTGGACAAGACAACAGTGTCCGCAACATCTGCTTCTGTGCCTCACTCAAAGCGACCAAGCAAATGCCCGATACTTTGCATAGAAGAGCCGCACGGGACCTAAGCACCTGAAGAAAACACAGGCTCGACGCAGGTCCGCATCAGCCGCTGCAGCGTGCGTCCGGTGCAAACGATTGAAAGCGCAAAAGGGCCACGATAGTAGGAGTTCAGGGCCAACGACCTGCCTCAGTACTCACTGTCTCAACCTCCATGTCTCACTGCCAGCTGCAGAGACAGATCCAACTTGCGATCAGCTTTGAAGTCCCCGATTCAGTTCCAAAGCATCAAGGAACTAATCAAAGCACTCAGACTGGAAGCGGCAGGTACAAAGCCTTAATCCTAAAACATCCTAACACCTAAGATGTTGCAAGAGCGACGTCTTGAAGACTCCTCACCCCAGAATGCCGTACACCTTACGACGCTAGCTCCGACGACGCAGAGCTGCGGCATGGCCAGTTAGTTCCAAGCCGCCCGTAGCCGATCAAGGGAGGCCTGGGGCCTGGGGGCCCAAAGCAGATCTAAAGAAGAGCCCATCTAAAAAGCACAGGTACTTGGGGATAAAAGCCCGGAAGAAGGACGGGGGGGGTGGGGGGAGGGGGTTCTTGTCGCAAGGACCAATGAGGGGCGCCGTCATCGTCTTGGGTGCTGGAACAGATGCTTGTTGATTTTGTTCAATGGCCTCGCTTGTAGGATTGGGGTGTAGGCAAACGGAAGCTAGAGCTGGTTTCGGTATAGTCCGATGGTTTGCACTTTGTTGGCCATGCTGTTCAATCAGAGAGCAGGCGTCCAGGCCGACCGTGTCCACTTTATGTACTTACGAGAAATAATTAAGAAGGAAACTGTCAGTGCATTGCTGATAGAACACAACCCCCCTCCTTGTCGAGGAACTCCGGTCTCGGATCAGAGAACTCTGCCACTCAGGACAGTGTAAATGGAGCCTACGCCGCGAGCTCGCCGCATGAAAGCCACAGCTGGGTGGACGAAGCCAGAGGCTACTACATCCTTTCCCCTGCTACCGAGGGTACACAAGTGGGCCTCATCGATCCTTGGGAGTATGCCAGGGGTTTCGACGCATTTTCTTCTGGACAGCAGGAGAAGCCGAGATTGTTTGCTTCCTGTCCCTGGCTTGAACCCCAGGATCTCTACTACAACAAGGACAGCGGTGGCTGGAAGATTTCCGTTGATGGCCACGAGCACTACCACGCAGACTGCCTCACGGGCCCCTGGACAGTGCATCTTGGGTTATCCCTAAAAGTTTTTTGTAGCAAAGTAGAATTTACCGGACAGGCTCGAGGCTCGAACGGGTAAAGCGGGAGTGTGAGCCCCCGTACAAGCATGCCGTGCTTCCCGCTGCGGTGGCGCTTCTTGTTCACGTGGGTAAATCTTAATCAAGACCTACTCTTCATTAGTAGCAGAGTCTGTAGCTGGCCTTCTAGAATTCTTGTGAGTCTGAGAGTAGACATTCGTTTCTGACTCAGCTCGACAACTACATCCACACATCGCTAAATCCTAAACCACAGAATCCCCAAAATCCCAACGACCGCAGAGGTACAACCGCGGCGAGCTGCCTCCACCGACTGTTCAGGGACCAGGCCAGTATCCGCAGAGCTCAAAGCTTTTTCCCTTGCTTTGGGGCGTAGGGTTTTTAAGGGTTCCCGAAATTGCCTTTACTCTGAGATCCCTGCATTTTCTGGACCCAACCTCATCTGTTTGAGGCGTTCTTCTATCTCATCCCAACTTACGTTTGCATTCCGTAGGCATCCTGTGGACTGTGGGATTGGTGGCAGAAGGGCTTCATTTTATCCCTTCACTGAGCCTACCCCTTTAGACTACCCAGGACCCCGCTGAGGAATCCTTGGCATGATTTGAGGCGTTTTTTCTTCATGAAGGGGTGTTGGGAACATTCGTGAGTGTTTTTTTTGGTGTGTTTATGGTGGGGGGTGAGGAAGATGAGTAGTAAAGATCCTACGTGACATCCGTCTGCTGCTTGCTTCGCTACTGCACGGAGTCTGCTGAAAGGTTCAGGGTACCGGACGACCCGAACTCGGAACCCCGGAACGCCCTGATTTCTTAAGACCCCCCCAGAACGTGTCTCAGATACTTGCAGCACCCCGGCGCCTACGCTGGCACCGACAGCACCTACGTCGGGAAGCCTCGGCTCGGTCCTCTCCTACACTGCGCTCGGCGTGGTCGCATCCACCCTCTGAGAGGGCGGATGAGTGAAAGACTTCCTCGGAAGCACTCACAGAGGCAGCGCTGGGGAAGATCATCCTGCCGAAGTTCTCAGTTAGGGTCTTGCGCTAGAGCCCCAGCCACTGCCAGACTGCTCCGAGGACATGTCTCACCATGGCGCACAAGAGATATCAATACACTGACCTCAGTCATAGCTAGATCCGGAAAGCATAGGGTTTGGGATTTGCAGAAAGCCCGTTTTGGTTGCCAAAAACTGTTGGATTTAGGCTTTAGGGCTCAAGCTTCAGGGTTAGGCCAGAAAACAACTCAAGATTGAAGGCTTGATGCTCAAAACCCACGCCCTGCACCCAAACTTGTACTGCTGCAGCTTGCTATCTCGGGTCAATAAGTTCTAAACCCGATAAGACCTTGGCTAGAAGTTTTCGCAGAAGCAGACTTACCTCGTCAACCGATCAAAACGCTGGCTCACAAGCGCGTCCTGCAAGACTCCCGACATGGTGCGTAAGCTGCACATCACCAAGAGCATCTGCAAAATCATGTTTTGAACACAGGTAACCGCGAACCCATGCACCAGTCGCAACATTCCCACAAGGACAGTAGTTGTTTCAACAACGGCGCGGGATCAAAGTCAAGCCGGGCACAGAGAGTCGTAACAACAGCGAGGATGGAAAGCACTGATTCTCCGGACGACTAGAGGATCTTCAGCTAGAAATTCCACCGTCTCCAGGCACAACCGAGACAAATACCTGGACCTAAACTCCCAAACTCTAGGTTTCGAAACGCAGCTTTAGGATTCAGCGGTTGCACCTGCAGAGTCTCAGGGGGCTTCGCCGCAAGCTCAAGAGAACATAGAGATCTGCGGAAGAAGCAAAAAATGCTCTTACAGTCCCAGCACCTTGCTGGTGTTACTCAGGCCCCCTTCCATTACAAAGACCTTTGCAAGGTTTGGGACGCCGAGGTGTAAGTGCAGGGTTAGGGTGCGAAGATGAGGCGGCCGATGTCCCCGAATAGGGAACCTGAGCCGAAACCGTGAGGTTTCGACGAAAAGTCTCGAACTATCGGCACAGGTTGAAAGACCATGATATACCAATACTATTCCTTAGGTTTCCTTATGTTAGTCGAGTATACTCCTGTTAGCATGACTAAGGCTAAGGCCCCTCTTCTGAACCGCGGTCCCCAAAAACCCCTCAACCTGAAGCTCTGCACCTCCTCTGCTGCATGCCAGCCAGATCCTAAAACCTTTTGTGTAGGTTATAGAAGGAACTACGGAGCTTCAGCACCGCCCATCTATCTCAGTCAAGCGACGTTGCCAAAGATGAAGTTCAGGCCGGAGCCAAGCGTTTGGAGTCGGAGCTCTCTGTCCTGCGTCTGAAGGCCTGGAATGGGCTTGATGGCCTTTCTTGTTCTAAAGTGATACTATTTTGGTCTGGTGGCGGAGGTTAAGGCGTCAGAACTGTTGCCGAGGCTGGGATTTGGGCAGGGGGGGCTTTGGGGTTCTGGTGGGATGTTCGAAACTAAACGGCGCTCTAGCAGGTTAAGCCCCGGACCCTTAGACCCTTAAACCTACCAGACCGTCACGGCAGTCGTTGCATGGTTTGTCCAAGTGCGACTCTCGACAAAGAGAATATAGAGATCTGAATGGCTAGTAACATAATAGCGTACCGTATAGCTTATACTCTCTTGAGACTGTTTAGAGCTGTACTGCCATGTACCCCGATACATTGTTGTTTTCATTCTCAAGGCCCCGAATACAGTACTGCCGAGGTAAGGCGAACACTGGGCGAAAACTTGTGAAAACACAATCCAAGGACCAGGACGTTGAGGGCAAGACGGAAGGCCTGTCAGACAGGTGTGGTCAGCAGAGCATCAATGGTTTCGGATTCAGAGCTTTGGTGGTGTTACGACTTCAGGGTTCGGGGCCCTCAAGCCTAAGGCCCTAAACTCTTTGCTTGAGGGCTTCGGAGATTCGGACGCCTGGTTTTCAGGTACAGAGCATGTCGAACCTAGCAGGCTCGAAGTTATGTGGAGCGTGGTTGACCCGAAAGGACCCCCTGCAACACTTTCTGGCTTTGCCAGCTAGATGGTCGAGGGACGTAGTTCGGGCTTTGGGGTCGCATCACATGGGTCATAGTCATCATTCCCAAAAATGCAGGACCAGCAGCAAAAGGGGAGATCTTCGTTTTAATTCTTCGAGGGGCGAACCACCCCCCAGCAAACCTGTTCCGATTGTGTAGACGAAGCGGTTCTGCTCCCTGCAGAATATGCTAACGGTTAACCTGTCAAAGCCATCATCCTCCCAGCATCATGGTTGGAGAAAGATGCTATCAACCTGCAGCACATTCACCAAATCGATGGCATTGAGGTCCGCTTCCTTCGCGGCCCGAACATTGCTGAGCACCCCAGCCTGCCTTACCATCAACACTTCATCTCAGGGCAAAAACACCGTACGTTCTCTCAGGCATGTGGCCACGCCGTTGACCGCCGAGAACCACCCAATCAATGTAGAGCGTCATCACCCCTCAACCCTTCGCCACTGCAAGCCGTGCCTTGCTTCCCAATACTGCAGCCTCTAGTTCAGGCCACGATAGTCTCCGTTGCACTTGCTGGTGCCCACAAGCTGTCAGCAGCTGTTTAAACTGTTATGAAATGAGCACTAAAAAGCTTCATTGCAAGCGAAACCATGAGCAAATCCCTCACCCCCCCAGCCCGAAACCAGCTCCTGCCAACCTGGAAGCCAAAAAGTCCCAAACTGTGACCCTTGAGCCCTGTCAGCCCAAAACCCCCAGCGCTAAAAACCCCACGCCCTAGCCCTCAACCCTGAAATCTTCGAAGAAGACATCACGGCAACGTCACGGAATTCTTAAAGACTCAAGCCTCCGCAGAAGAGCACAACGATCCCGGAAGCCCTTCATCGGACGCGCTCCCAAATTCCCAAGCCTTTCAGACCCTAAAGACTTGAGAGCCCCAGAACTCTAAAGCCAGGAGAGCATACAGCCCTAAACTTCCCTAGGGCTTAGGGTTTTGGGTTTTGGGTTTAGGGT
This sequence comes from Symbiodinium necroappetens, assembly GCA_905231915.1. Classification (NCBI taxonomy): domain Eukaryota; class Dinophyceae; order Suessiales; family Symbiodiniaceae; genus Symbiodinium; species Symbiodinium necroappetens. The sequence goes on from CAJNJA010069497.1 coordinate 12,147, forward strand.
TTAGGTACAGGCCCCCCAAACAAACAACCAAGACCCTAATTTCCCCTTGCTGCGTCGGTCCGAGAGGCTTCTCCGGCAGATCGGCAGTGCTCTGAGCCCCATCTTCGGCGGGGCCTAGTCAGGGAGGGTTACTAACCGTAAGGTTACTAGAAAGGTACTATAAGGTTACCTTAGTAGAAGACTCAGTAGCCTTTGGGCTGGAAAGAATCCGGAAGCAGAAGCCGTAGTTCCCACTGATTCCAATCATATTGGGTATCTTTTTGGGGGGTCCTTGCATTAAGGATCCTGTGTCCAAACTTGGTTCTTTTTTTTTGCAAAAAGGTTGAGCACGGATTAAGGTTGGTTAGTGCTCAGAGTCCATATACTTCATCGTAATGCGGGCACTCGTGAGCTAGTCCGACCCCGTGTTCAGGCCTTAGAAGCTTGAAATCTGAATCCGAGACCCCTCGACGTCGGCTCACGATGCTTAAATACTATCATCCGCCGCCGATTCCGATACATCCGGACAACCAGAAAACCCTGACCTGGCCTTGCGGCGGCTTCCCGGGGGGCCGTTTCTGCCGGCCGACCTGACCCTCGCGGGTTAAGGGCCGACCCTTTCTTTACGTAAAGCCTTGGCTGCCTTTTGAAGGTGTAGGGAACAGCTTAGCTTAGCTGAAAAGGCAGCCCTTCCCTTGATGTGCACATGGACATATGTACTTGTTTGAAGATTTAACCTTTTGGGGCATGCAGACTAGATCATGGTGGAAGTTTAACTTAGTGTTGGGGGCCCGGTGACTAGGACACAGAAGCGCGACTAAGTCTTCCAGATTTGCCTCTATGCTAGATGATGACCATCGTTCCATTGCGCTAGCCCTTAACAACATCATCATCCCCTCCGCGCTAGAACTCTTATTCTATTCGGGGCTTCTTGGACAGGATGTTGTAGGGTGTCAGGGCATGGATTACGCAGAGCCTCCCCGAGGAATTTGGTTTGGGGTGTGCGGGCTTGGGCGAGGGTGTTCACCGAGTGCTATGCGGCTCGAGTTTTTTCGAAGAGCAGTGCAGTTGGATGGCTTGTTGTGCAAAGTAGAACTTAGGGCCTTAGGGTTGCTTCTGATGAAGGGATCCCAGAAATCCGGATCCCCTTTGCTGCAACTCCCATACGAGGCTTTGGTTTTTTGCACACACCTTGGCTTGAGCTAAGCCTATCTTCCAAGAAAGGGCGGCCCGGCCCGGCTTGGGTCTCTCCAAACCCTTGGCTCCTCATTGCAGCAGAGAAAAGCAGACGACGTCGCCACTTTGAGCAGTGACAGGCCTTTGGTTAGGATTTGGTGTTTGAAGAACCACATGTCAATGCTGTGCTAGCCGGATTGTGTAAGGCCTCGAGATTGCAGTTTCCCTAGTCCCGCGTGCATATTTCAGAAAGGCCTGAAGCCCTCAACGGATTGCAAGAACATCGAAGAACTACTGCAGCTTGATGCACCTAGTGCTGGTGGTGATATGCTGCACGATGACCCCTAAACTCTAAACACATCAGGGCTGTCCTCAGATTGGATCCGTCAGCATGTGGTCTTCGAAATATGATCCGGAAAGGACTCCCCCAGTGTGCACCAGCACAGCTGCAAGGGTGGAAGAGCGCGAGGGAGCATTGTATCAAATTGTATCTAAACTCTCAGTCCTACCGTCGCACATCCCATCAGCAGGCTGCGGTCGTGTGCGTTTTTGCTTGCAGCGCGAGGTCACATGCATGCATTGCAACGACTCGCCACTATGCTCAAAGCGAGGAATGAAGGCGGACGACATGACGCAAACAAAGAACAGCGGATACTTGGTTAATGTTTGCACCGCCACATCATATAGCCACGGTGCATCCGGAAGAAATGAAGCTCTTTGACGTGTTGGGAGCCTAGTTTTGGCCACTCATGCAGAAGCAACGCTCACAGACGCATACAGCACATGAAAGAACCGGAAAAGCCAGAAAGTACCGCAAGATAATAAGCAAAATGAAGGATGCTGTCATCGACTACGCGATGATGTGACATGGAAGCCGGGGGGGGCCTTGGGGGGTTAGCCCAGGGAGGCCCCGTGAACGCTGACCTCGAGCCCAACTCCCCAGACCTGTAAAGCTAAAATCCCCGACGCCTAGGCCTAAATCCAGCTAAAAACCCAACCGAATTATCAAAATGCTGGAGAAAAAAAGCGCCCTTTGTGCCTTAAAGTTACATGTAGCTCAGGCCCTGAAGCACCTCGGAGGATGGTCTTTGGAAGTTATCACAAAGCTGCAAGCCTGCCATAAGACGGTTCCTGCCCCTTGCGATGTCATGCTGCGAGTGCTTCAGTGGCCTGTTCGAGCAACTCTGCTTGAAAAAGGGCTCTTCAAGGCTTCTCCAACCAGCGAGGCTTTCGGACTGCGTATGGGGTGTCAGGGTGTTCTGGTTTCGGGCTGCGGGTTTCGGCCATAGGACAGGAGTCCCGCAAGTGTGTTGAGGAGCTCTGGATACCCTAAACTCATTAAGCCCAACTTGTCGGTGCTCTGAGCTTGGACACTTGTAATTCGTTTGGACATCTGACAATCTACCCCTGCCCTGCACGCATGACTTCGGGCACGCACGGGTGCACGAGTGTGTCCATATGTGTGTCCAATCATTTTTAACATTCGTGAGATGCGCTGACACTGGCGCGGCGGCGATGAGGGATCTCAACTTTTTTGATTTAAACCTCAAAAGGTGATTTGCCTGTGTGGCTGCACACTCGCTCCCTTGCTCCGAGAACCAGTCAGCACATGTTTGGGCTTCCTAACTGTCGTGACGATGAGGCAGTCCACGACGGAGACAGACTCAGTCCCGGCCTGGGCCGTCATCATCCGACGCAGGGACGTGAAAGGCATGGCTCTAAAGGTTACTAGTAGTGTGTGGGGGGTTTTGTTGCTTTGAGGGCTTCGGGTGTGGTGTGTCTTTGAGTTTGGGTCGAGCGTTGAGTTAAGGTGTTTAGAGTAAGTTTGGCTTGGGGATAGGCTTGATGGAGGTGCCTTGTCTTGCTCAGGCAAGCCTTGGACTGACGGGTTCTGTGGCCGGCAGCTCCCAAAGAATTGCAAAAGCTTGAAACGAAAGTGTGCTGGTCGCTTCAGGATTTAACTGTAGAGTTTCACTTCCAAGCATTCACCAAGCTCCCGGTTCAAGAAGGGAACACTAGCACCGTCCCTTCCGCACGCAGGTGCCGTGCGGTGGTCCCAGAACGTACAAGCTCCACCGCCGTTGCACCAGGACCGGCTGGGCGAATCTGTGGAAGTGGCACGAAAACCAACCAGTGCAACCATTGTGGTGACACCAGGAGTTCTAGAAATACGAGTCATCAAAATCCTACATGCCCCCCCTGGACCACAGGGTCGCCCAAGCCAGAAACTTTCTGAAGCCTTCGGAAGGCCTTGGTTTCCGCAGCAGCCAATGCAAATCCGAGCCCGGGTGGCAACATTGAAGACTTTTTAAGAGTTCAGAGATGTTTTGGGAGGGGGGAAGGTGCCACGAGTGCTACAGTTACAACGTTTGCGCCGGAGGACGGTTGTGGGAGTATCTCCAGATATCTTCACGGTGCTTTAAGCTCTCAATCTAGAGCAAGTTTCCTCGGCTACAGCTTATGGCAACGGCAGCAAACTGAGCAAGAGTAACAGCATGCAGAAGACCATGCAGCCGAAAGCATGTCGTCTTTCGTGGCCTGCATGCTGTGCCAAAAATGAGAACTGTGTCAGGTACCATGACGATAGACGGAACCATGAGCATGAATATCATGACAACGGCTAGTTGCAGTCAAAGTGAAGAGTCTTCGAGAAGGGACAGCGGTGATCATGGCAAAGACACCACACCTTGTAACAGCAATGCTTGGAGAACTGGCAAGAGCTGTGGCAGCCGCAACGATCGGAATGAGTAGAGCAGGGATGATAGCAGACCCAGGCCCCAAAACAGTAAGACAATAAACAAAAGAACCAAACGAAGACCCCAAACAGTAAAGCTTGAAGCCGAAGGGCAGTGATCAATTAAGACCTGAAGTCGGAAGACCTGATGACAATGTACTCCGAGAGCCGTATTCAACAAAGATACTTAGGCCCTATATATAATCCCTAAGCCCAAAAGAGGCCCCAAAAACTACCAGAGCCCCAAGTCCCTGCATGTCAGGCGGGGGGCCCAAGACAACACATAAGGGGGTTGCGTGCGCGGTGATACCCTTCCTGCGGGTTCCTGCCGATCTGTCGAACTCCAGTACAGAAACCCCCAAGCCCCAGTCAAAGTATCCAGGCTTCCCCACCTGACCGCGCCGAGGAATCTACAACACCGAGGATCTCTCGCGTTAAACGAAGCGGCACCTTGGCGGAGCTCAGTGAGAGCTCTGGGTTTCGAGTTTACTTGGGGCGCAGGGCTTCAGGGTTTAGGAGTTGGGATGTTCGGCCTGAGTCTTTCGAAGGGGTTCAACGAAAGAAGGCTTCCACAGCCGTTGATGGTAGAACTTGGTTCTTGAATTCCTGTCCGCTGTTTTTCGCGGGTGAAGCCCGCACCTGTACCCCCATCAAATCCGTGCCCTAGGAACCATGGCCCTTCACTTCGCAGCACAAATGCGGTTGAAATCCAAGACAATCGCTCTGCAAGATTCGCGTTGAAGTCGCCTGCCGCCAACCAAATGCCTGGAAAGGTCCATCCACTGCGACAGGGCCAAGAAACCGGCGCCTCATTTCCATGTGACGACACAGGGGCATCGACCTTGCCCAGCCGGGTTAGCACTCCGTACAAAAGCATCCCCACTCAGCAGATCTGGTCCGAATCATTCAACGGAGTGGCAGCCAACGACTGTGCACCAAAGCGGCCTCGCCGAAGCCACACGAGCCAAAAGACCCAATAGCAACAAAGCGAGTGCAAACCCAGAGACCACCGTGGAAGTCTTGAGAGCACCTTGGAGTCCCTGTCGAGGCAAGGACACCCTTTATGGGAAGTTCTTGGCAAAAACTGTTGGGCACTTCTTGGTTTAAAGTTTCGTAGGAGTGGCAGGCGACGTAGAAAGTGGTGCAAACAAGTGGGTCGTCACTTAGCTGTTTGTGGTGGTTCATTTGACTGGGGTTTTGTACCGACGATCCAGGGCCCTCTATGCTTCTGATATAAGCTGTTTGGACATACCTAGACTCCAATCCCTATTATTGGCAAGAGGGCGGGAGTCGATTTTGAGCCAAGGTTAAGGGTATCCGGGTTGAGGGGTTTAGAATCCAGGGTTTTAGTTTCGCATTGAATTCGGATTTCGGGCTTAGAGCTTTGGTTGAGCGTCGGAGATTGAGGAGTTGGGGTGGCAGCAGTAAGCCTCAAATTGAAGTTGATGGGTCTACACGAAGTTGATGGAAACTTGCAAAGGCCAGAACAAAGAGCATACTAAACCTTCAATCATCCAGACACGTGAAGACGCTCAGAGCTTAGTTGGCGCAATACGGCCAGTGCCTCAGCACCAGCTCGGAGTAGGAGCCTTCTTGTCAGGTTTGCTGCCTGTGGTGATACTGTAAGCATCTCCTGGAACGGTTCACCAAAAGTGAGAAGCGCTTGGACTGGACGACGGAAAATTTGTTGGGGGTTGGGGTAGAGGATTGAGAGAAGCTTTACCATGAAAAGAAGTTACAAGAAGTTGGGAATGCAGACAGGGCACCGGCCAACCGGAGTTTGTTTCCGATGTTCTATCTTCAGGTACTGGAGCCTCGGTTTAAGTCTTGTGTACTCTGCTTGCGACGAGCCCTGTAGCAGAGGCCCCCCAGCGCTGAGGATCGTAACCCCGAAGCCCACCTCGAAACCATAGACCCAAGGTGAAGCTTCAGTCGTTAGAGCTTGTCACCTCTCTCATCGAGGCCAGGCGAATGTGTGTTGCCTGTGCTTTATGTGCTAGAGCTTCCTTGGCCACATTTAATTTTCCTCAGTAGCCTTGCCAAAGTCATATTCATGTTCATGATAGAGCATATATCAAACATCTGGCATGGTATAAGGACTGTGATATACAATGGAAAATATGTGGTATATGAAGTATAGTGCATGATATATAGTACAGTACATGACAGATGATATGTCGTAAATGGTTTATGGCTTGAGGTATATGATATCATATGTATGTGTATCTGTGATCCCGGTGCGGCCTCCCCCTCCTGCCTCATGTGTTGCTATCCTCGCCCCCGCTGTGGTGGGGTGTGTTTCGGGTTGTTTGCTTGAGCTGCGTGTCGCACCATCATCACCATCATCATCATCATCCTGTTCCTTTCTTGAGTCAACTGTCAAAGGATACAAAGGATGCGGGCCTGTCAGGAACGCGATCCTCATGACACATCCATGTTTAGCACCCTCATGTCGGAGTCGTGGTTGGAAAGTCTCCACTGTGAGCGGGGTGGTGATCGGCGAACCGAGAACCGGGATCTTATTTATTTATCTATCTATTCATACATATAATAGAATATAATATAATATAATATATATGTATTTTATGTAGGGTAGCATTCTTTGTTTGTTTTTGGGACATGGCCCCTAGCCCCCTAGCGGAGGCCGATGCCTCGCCAAACGAGGAGGATGCCTCAGGCGGCCATGTCGGTTTAGGGGTTGGGTGTTCGGGGCTTGATTTGGAGCTGTAGGGTTCAAGGGTTGCAGTGTTTTTGGAGGGTGTGGGGCTTGGTGGTGCTCTCGAACGCGGCCGGGGAGCTGGAGCATTGAAAATGGGGATGCCTGTATTAAGCCCGTAAGGACAGGGCTGCTTAAACTAAGGGCCGCCAGACTGTTACATGTTCGCAAATGGGGCTGGGCTTCCTGTTCTTGCCCGAACTTAGTAGAAGGACCGTAGTAATAATCAATATCAACTTGCCCAGCAAAAGCAAGAAACCCCAAGCCCCGACAAAAAAGACGCTCATTCCTAGATCCTTAAACCCAAATTCTTCAGTTTACCAAGCTTGAGATCTTCTGACATTTTACCATGCAAATCTACAATCTCGCCTCCAGCTTGCGTTTAAGCGCTCGACCTCGCGCCTCCTTGTGGGATTCTGGGATGGGAAGGGGAAGGAGGTTGAAGGTTGCAGTGGTTGTGGGTACAGAGATTGGGGTGGTGAACTTGCCCACAAACCCATGATGACATGACGAACATTGACCCCCACCTGAAGAATGAAACTCCTTCTCTCATCAGGAATCCGAATTTTAAGGTCCTTAAGGAGAGATATTTCTCGACATCGTGGAAACCGGGTATACCACTGACAGCTTGAACCCACAAGCCGAAGCCTTGAAGCTGATGTACCAGAAAAGTACTAAAAGCGGGATTCTATGCTAGCCCTGACGACGTACTTAGGATCCTTCGGGAATCTGAGTCTTGGGACGCAGTGTGAGGTGAAACCGCTTTGAAATTGGCCACACAGATCGGCGATGGAAACCTCGTCAAAGCACTGAGGAGGTCGAGACGGGCAGGGAGGGTTTGGGGATTCTACTGAGCCGTGCAATCTCACATGTAAACGCACTAAACCTAAGAACTTCTTTGGACTCCTGGTCCCAAGAGTATCTTATAATCTATGCGTTCCTGCACACATTCTGAGGATGCACATCTCTTCGTCGACCAATTTTCGCCGACATCACCCCAAAACCTGACTCTGCATAGTCTTTCCGGCCTGGGTTTTATGCCAAGGGCTTACAACTCTAAAGCCCAAACCGCAAGCCCTAGACCGTCAGGGATAGCCACAAGAAGAAGACCCGGGAGTTTCAGAAAGGCTTGGTCACGCTGCAGAGATTTGGCTGAGAGTGCTAGGGTACCGGGCTTAGGGATGATGGATGCGAAATCTGGCGCACAGAAGACAGATCCAGCCAGCTTCAAACAAATCTCGCATCAAGGATTTGGGATTGTTAGTGAGTTCGGCTTACGGGGGTTTTGGAATTTAGTTAGACGTTGCGGGGAAGGGTTCTGTCGACTGCATGAGGGCTTCGGGCTTTCAGGTGAGAACCTGCAGGAGCCTTGCGGCGGAGGGTTCTTGCGTGGGAACTTCCCATGATAGGGATATCGAAGGAAATAATGGTCACCTGGCTAAGTAGTCCAGGGTTTCCGTTGAGGCTGAGAGGGATGCACCTGTTGAGGATCGAGGGCAGGTGGCTTGGCTTTGGGCTGTCCCGATAGGTGAACCTTTGGCCTTGCCCCGAAGCTTCTGTGACTTGCGCTGCGCCGTGGTACCTTGGAGCTTGTGTGCTGATGCCCAACACTCTTGCTTGAGTACAACTGGTTTGAAAACTTATGCGGTAGCGTAGGCGTAGATTCGTAGATCGTGGCGACGACGAACGCTTCTTCACACGACCGTTCCTGGCTTGAGGTGCCGTCGCAGTCAAGGCTAGACTCGGCTAGGCTCATGCTACACCTTCTAGGTCTACAAGGGAATTCCGAGTGATCACGCAGAAACACTAAAACGCGCAAAACCGTACCAGGATATGCTATTGCTTTATTCCGAGAGGTTGGGTAGCCAACCTGACACAACATGAGATTAAGCAGGATACCGCCCAACGAACCCTCAACCTAAACTAAAGCCTTCCAAAAGCTGAGGAACATGCCTCTGTTTGCCAACCTCCATCCCTCGGAATTCCCACGCTTGGTGGCGGCTTGCGCCACTTCCTCAGAAGTGAATTCAAGGTAGAGGGCTGCTTCGTGCCAAGGCATAGGAAACTTTTTTAGCGTTTTGGACTAAGTGACTACGGTGTCAACTTCTTTCGTCTCTAGCTCTCGAGGATGACGGCTCCGTGGCTCGAAACAAGCCGAGATTCGGGCTTGCCGAGACCATGCGGAGACAGGATGTAGGGAAGATCTCGGGTTAGGGTGGATTCCAGGGAGCCCCCACGCCGCTCAAACGGGGAGTATGCCAATGCACCATCCTTGCTAAGATTCACACTGGCTTCTCTTTGGAGCACCTTCCAATGTTTCAAAAAGGGCATGCTGAAGTCGAAAGTGCGAAACACATATCCAGCGGCAGTTTGGCACTTGCGCACCTCCTGTGGCCAAGTAATGTGGAATTCTTAGTGACCCTGGTGTACCCTCTTTCTCTGCGGGCCGTAGCAATAGCATCCCTATCATCACCCCGTGTTAGCGGAAGGAGGTCTATCACCCAGGGGTCTACATTACTGGTGCTGGCATGCGTGGCTGCAGAAAGCAGCAGTCTCAGCTGATCAGGTCGTTGCAATGGTATCCTTGGGCTAGCTGTTGCCGAGGAAAGCCGCACCTACGGTGAAGGCCAGCACGTGATCCCGCAGAATCAGGCCTGCGTACAGGAGGGGTTTTGCCGTCTTGTGTCATAGAGGTGCCGTAAATTTTATCGCGTTTCATGAGGGTTGTCTGGAGCTGGATCAGGGTTTTACACATCTGCGTTGAAATTATGCCTGGTGCAGGGGCACAGAGGGGAGTAGCATGAAAAAGGCATGCTGTAAAGTTACACATGTCGAACACCATCCGCCTGGGCCTACACCCCTGAACAACACCGAACCCGAAATGCCCAGGTCTTCAGCATGTCAGGTTCTGAGACAGCAAGACCAAAGCCAGCATCGAAGAAACCTAAGCCGCAAGCCTTTAATCCTTAAATGTCAAGCCATCAACCGTAAGCACACTGAAGCCAAGTCCTACCTACACCCCGCTAGGATCCAAGCAGCGCAGAGCACCTAGATTCTAGTTTTGACATTTCACCCTCCCAAACTTCACGTGCCCCTCAGTATGCCAGATACCCCTCTCATGATGGCTGCTACAAGCATGTGCGTACACCTGATACGATGTCCTTTAACTTACAGCGGTTAAGCATACACCTGTCATTGCCTAAAACCTAGCTATGCGTTATGAACCCTGTGATCTTGTGGGCTGCCCTCCTGCACGTCCCCGTGGCAAGCTGGCGTTGTGAGACTCGTGTGTGGGTCCGTGCCTGCCCTCTGCGAGTGTGCGTGCCGAAAGCAACAAGCAGAACCACAATTTTTAAACCAGCAAAGCCCAAAAAGAAAAGCTACAACATCTCTGGCCCTGCAGAGGCGCCTCAGGAGCTCTTCTTCGTGCTGAAAGGTCTGGGGTTGGCCGGGTGTTTTAGGCTTGGGGTTGTCTAGGGTGCAGGGTTTGGGGCAAGAGAGACTTTGCAGTTTAGCTCTTGCGCCCCCTTGAAAACTTTCAGTGTCGAAACCCCAGGGAGCCCCCGAAGCCTTCCACCCCAACGTGCTTTGGCCCGGGGCCTTCAATCCTGGAAGCCCAACACCCAGAAAACACCCTTGGCCCGGTGCGCT
>CAJNJA010069508.1:389-14168 GCA_905231915.1 Symbiodinium necroappetens
CCCTAAAACCCTGAAACCCTAAACTTTAGTGTGTTAGTCCTTTTGCCTTGGCCATCATCGCTCCCGAAGCGCATGAACGGGACTTGCCTGGGCTTGCTGGAGACTCGAAACTGCAACAAGAAACACATCGGCTTACATTTTAGGGTTTAGGGTTTAGGGTTTAGAGTTTAGGGTTCAGGGTTTAGGGTTTAGGGTTTTCTAAACCCTGCATAATCCCTGACCGCTCAAAACCTACTAGGCCCTGAATGCTTTCACCAACTATCAACGGGGTTCCGCGAAACCCCAAAAGCCCCGAAATACTCCAAACCCTATACCCTAGACCCTAAACCCCCCACCCTAAACCCCAAAACCCCCACCCTAAACCCTAAACCCGCTCCTGTCCTCCATGTCTCGGCGGTCGCTGGCCTCCCTCCTTGACTTTTTGCGCTCGGCCTTCTCGTCTTTCTTTCTCTTCTTCTTCTCCTTCTTTGAAGCCACAGAGCTTGCGTCCTCCTCGACAGCTTCCGATCTCCACCTCTCGCAGTGCAGGCGGGAGGTCGGGTTGGCCTCCACGGCGAGGCACGGGCCGCACACGCCGCACCTGAGGAGCTTGCCCGTCACAGGGTCTTTCGGCAGGCCGGCGAACATGGCTTGAGAGCTCGGCGTCTTCGGTGCGCTGAAGCCTTCAATCCTGAAGCACTGCACCCCTAAAAGCATAAGACTGCTAGGGTTTAGGGCTTAGGGTTCGAGGTATAAGGAACAACACTTCCTTCTCCGCTGCTCCTATCCTTAGTCCTACTGATGCTTCTCCTGAAACCTAAACCCCAAACGCCTAAACCCGAAACCCTAAACCCTAAACCCTAAACCCTGAACCCTAAACCCTGAACCCCAAACGCCTAAACCCTAAACCCTAAACCCTAAACGCCTACACCCTAAACACGCAAAAACTTCCGGTAATCTTCACGAAGGGAGAGCTCTGAGGGCTTCGCGCCGTTTAGGCGGTTCAGGAACTCGGGCTTCGGGTGTCGGGCTCAAGGTTTCGGGTTTAGGGTGTAGGGGTTTTAGGGAACCGTTTAGGGTTTAGGGGTTTCGGGTTTAGGATTTAGGGTTTAGGGTGTAGGGCTTCGGGGGTTAAGGTTTAGGGCGTCAGGAATGGGCGCTGTTTCTAAGCGTTCAACTTGTTTGGGGGTGTAACGCCCTAAACCCCGAAACCTTTAAACCCCAAACCCTATCCTAAACCTTAAACCCCCAACCCTACCCTGAACCCTAACCTTGAAACCCCAAACCCTGAACCCCAAACCCTGAAACCCAAACCCTGAACCCTGAACCCTAAACCTGAAAACCTGAACCCCAAGCCCTGAACCCTAAACGTTTAAGCCCTAAACCCTGAACCCGAAATCCTACACCCTAAACGGCCCCAGGGCTTCGCTTGAAGGGTCCCGAAGTTCAGGTCTTCTCGAGGTTTTGGGTGTTTAGGCTTTGGGATTGGGGTTTAGGGTTTAGGGTTTAGGGGTGTAGGGTTTAGGGTTGGGGCGTTTTGGGATTAGGCTTTGGGTTTAGGGTGTAAGGGTTTAGAGTTTGAAGTTTAGACTTTAGGGTTCAGGGTTGAGGCGCTTTGGGATTAGGGTCTAGGGTTTTTTGAAGTGTTTAGGGGTTTAGGAGTTTAGGGCTTAGGGTTATTAGGTTGATTTAGGGTTTATAGTAAGCCCCAAAAAAGGTTGGAAACCGGATACAGGACAACTAGTTCTGGGATCTCTTAAGGATTGAGGCTATTGGGCTTCCAACTTTAGGGCTTCTGTAGGGTTTAGGGTTTAGGGTTTAGGGTTTCCAACTTTAGGGCTTCTACTGTCGGGTTTACCCAGAACCCCCGGAAAGATCTAGACAGGTAGATCCCCTAATTTGGGACCCTAACTACTAAGGGGTACTTTATAGGAAGCCCCCTTAAGGGATCTACTTTTCGGATCCTCCCGGAATTCTGGGTCCCTAAACCCTAAACCCTAAACCCTAAACCGGAATTCTGGGTAGCGTTTCGGATTGAGATTGTCGGAACCTGGGGCCAAGAAACGTGAGCCAGGCGAGCAAAGCCAAGCAAAGCAAGACGGCGGTGAGGCAAAGGCAAATCTGGCAGTGCCATTTCATTCCTCGGCTCTCCGGGATCTTCAGGCTTTCGGAGAGGAGCTGAGGGTTTAAATAGAGGTTTTTGGGGGTTGCCCTGAACCCTAAGCCCTAAACCCTAAACCCTAAACCCTAAACCCTAAACCCCAAACCTTAAACCCTAAACATTAAACCCTAAACCCTAAACCTTAAACCTTAAACCCTAAACCTGAAACCGTGGTTTGGTACTTTGGGGATTTCGGAGAGCACAGGGCTTCAGGGCTTTAGGATTTCAAATCCTCATCAGGGGGTTTAGGGTTTAGGGTTTAGGGTTTAGGGTTTAGGGATCCTCATCATCAGCTCTCCATCAGACAGAGAAACAGACCCGCTTCAGGTAGGAAAGATACCTAAAGATCGGCTCAGAAGCCCTAAACCCCCTAAACCCCTACACCCCTAAGCCCCTAAGCCCCTAAGCCCCTAAGCCCCGAAGCCCTGCACCCTAAACCCGTTCTTCTAAGGAGTGGCTCCTGAAGTAAGGGAAAAGCCGGTGGGCCTCGGGGTCTTTCTTTCACGCACTAAGGCGCAGGTCTGACTTCTTTTCCCAGACCTTCCAATATCCCTGAGACCTTAAACCCTAAAACTCTAAAACCTTAAACTCTAAACTCTACACAAACTCTAAATCCTAAACTCACTCACTCACTCACTCACTCACTCACTCACTCACTCGCTGATCGGTCAGAAGTCCGGCGCGGCATGCAGGGCCAAGACTGTGCTATACCGTAGAGGCCCTAACCGGCAGAATGCAGGGAGAGCGACCAGCGGGGGCGACAGAAAACAGGTCCGCCAGTGCTCGACGCCAAGGCGGAGCACGTGTCGGATGAGCAGCAATGAAGAGAGTGGCAGCAGGAGTCCAAAAGGAATGGAAAGTGGCCTGGGGAAGCAAGGTCCGAAGCACAAACATGCCAAGGCGACTGGGCACACCCCGGATCCACAAAAGGCCATTGTGCTGAAGAGCAGCCGCAACCGTGCGCAGGGCAACCGTCGCCGCAAGAAGGTCGAGGAGAGAGTCTGGCGGCCCACTGGCAGAGCCGTCGGGCGCAGCAACACTGGCCGAACGCAGGATCCTGGTGTGCTGGTAGAACTCCCGCGTCCAAGGGCCATACTGAATAGCCGCGTTCCAGCAGCGCCAGTATCGATGCCAAGAGTGCGGCAATTGGCAGGCGAAAGCCCCTTGCAAGAGCCCCTCCCAGTACGGGGACGGAACGCACCAGTTGTCGGAGCGAACTGCAGAACAATCCTGGAGGGCCAACCATCGGCCACCGGCAGGGTCAAGACTCCGACGGCCAGGCAAGGAAGAGGAGCCTGCCTGTGTGAGGCTGTGGTGGGCGTCCTGTGGACCCGCAGCAGAAGGGGAAGAAGAGGGCAGGAGGTGGCGTGCTAGCGGGGCATCAGGCCACTGGTACACCTCCGAGGTCCCTGTGACCGCGAGCAATTCCTGATCCAGTTCCTCCTGAGAACAAATACGACCGTCGAGGGCGGCCTTACGCTGTGCCGGCGTGGCGTTAGCAGGACCGACCAACCGGATGGGAGGCAGTCCCCGATGTAGCCTCGGGCCAGAGCGCTTCGTGCCAGAGCCGCGCTCGTACACTTCACCCGTAGTAACCCTGAGGCCGTGGACACAAGCCGGCGACACCTTAAGGTGATATTTTAGGCGGTCCGTGGAATGGTGCTCAGTGTGACACCATAAACAGGCGGTCCCAGCAGTGAAGCGCGTCAACTGGTTGACAATAGAGTGCTTCCTGTGTAAGTGCGCAGCCCATGCCTGATAGCTCGGAAGCGTGGCCCCACAAAGAGAGCAGATGTGCTGACGCGGTGAGCCCACAACCTTCCTCTGACGGGGCGCTGCAACATCCCTCCATAGGTCAACAAAAGCAGCAGAGAGAGTGCCCCAACGGCTAAGACGGCGACACACAACCAGCAACTCCCGTGCCCGCCGGCGCACGAAGGAGAAGGAAGCGACGAAAGCCGTTTCCTCTGCGCGAAGGGCAACAGCAACCCTCCTCAGGCTGGCTACTAAGGTGTCACGCCAAGGAGTAGCCCGATTCCAGGCGGCATCAAAGATGTCATATACAGCGGTAGGACTGCGAGTAACGAGCTGAACAACCAGGCGAACCCTGGCAATATCTGCAGCATGCTCTGGTGTAGAGAGGCCGGCGAGGAGCAGCAAAACCGGTTTGGCCAAGAAATGTCCATAAGTCCAGGAACCGGTGAGAGCACGAATGGCACGTTCGTAGAACCCAGTCAAGGGCGCCCACGCGCGAGCAGAAGTAGCAACGGAAGTCGAGATTGTGGCGTAAGCGGCGGGGAGGATACGTCCCGCCAGCCAAGCAACACGCAAGGCCCATGGCACGCTAGTGCTAGAAAGGAGAGTGCGTCCGTGAGCCCAGGCTCCGTAAGCCCTTTGAGCGCAGAGCTCCATGTCACGGCGCCCAGTATCGCGCGGTGTTTGAATGACTCCGAGATACCGATATTCAGGGGCAACACGAATGTCAAGCCCTGGGCCAAGGGAGATAGAGGAGGATCCAGCAAGAAGTCGCCTCCGCACCTGTTTGGCACCAGTGCCCCGAATATCGAGAAGGGCTTCAGTTTTACCAGCACCTAGATTAACGCGAAACTTCATTGCCTGGAGCGTGGAAAGAGCAATCCCCGCGAAAGTAGGGAGCTGATAAAGGAGTGTCTCAGGTGACTCAAAGTCAGCGATGAGGGCTAGGTCGTCTGCCCATCCAAGGGCGAGAAGGTCGTCACTACAACCTATCACCTGCCCTGAGGCACTGTGCCCTATGCCGAGACTCAAGCAGTCTCGCCGGATATGCTGCAGCGCGACTGCAAAAAGTGCTCCAAAGATAATGTCAGCGAGCCCGTCCCCAGGGCGCGACCCTCGGGTCGCAATGAAGAGACGGTCGGATGAGACAAGGCGCCAGTAGGAGCAGGAGACGCAGTCGTGGAGAAGGGCCCTCTCCTCCGCAGGGACACCAAGCCGCTCAAGGGCTCCGGTATTGAGGAGCTCAGTGGCAAGTGCCCGCAGGTGGTGGTGTGGCAGAAAGTCCGGAACCTCATCAAGGTCACCACCTGTGAAAACAAGAGAACGGCTCGCTTCGTAGTACGCTGCCTGGATGTCAATAAAGAGCACCGCGACGCTGTGTCCTGCCTGGATGCTCAACTCAGTGGCAGCACGATACGTGGCAACTGCGAAACCTACCGGGACTCCCCGCCGCCCACCAAGTTGAAGGGGGTCATACGCTTGCAGGACCGAACCACCGATCGTGCGACGCAAATGCCCGTGCCACAATTTGGCAACACCATTAAGTAGGGCGATGGAGCGGTAGTTCTGTGGAAGCGCAGCAGGCCCCTTCTTGTACAGCGCGCATACAAGAGCCGCCTTGAAGTGTGCCGGTTCCCTGCCAGCCAGGGCAATACGAGTGCATATCTCCCATAGCCAATCTCCCGCGTAAGCAGGGAAAACGGCCCAGAAATCGTTGGTGATAGCGTCCGGTCCCGGTGCCTTTCCAAGCTTCTGCTGACGACAGGAGAGTTCGAGGTCAAGCTTGGACGGAAGTGCAGTGGGGCAAGGTATGGTGGGAGTGGACAGCCACCTGTCGATCGCGGCGTGGGCCTGAGCTTGCGTCGCAGGGCGCACCCCTTCCTGGGCGCGAAACTGCTCCTCAAGTTGCGCATCTATGTCATAGCCACCGGCTGCATGAACTGCCCGTCTCTCCGCTGCTCGACGGGACGCCCATCGCAGCTTCTGGATAGCCTCCGCAGGCCGCCAGTGATCATGCCACGCAGCTGTGGCTGCCTTGGTGAGAGACAGGAAATGCTGCTGTTTATCCCGCTTCGCCAAGTTATGAACACGCCGGGCCAGCCGGCCCTCCTGACCTTGCAGGGCGGCAAGAAGTCTCCGAGTGTCACGCATGGCAGCGCGTTGTACAACAGACATCTGCCTCCCCAGCCAGCTAGAGAAGGCTCTGCGAAGGTGCCATAGCCGATCATCACGACTAACCTGGCGAACCTGGCTGCGCCACTCTCGCAGGTACATAAGGGCTTGCACGGTAGCTTGGCAAAGGTAGGGCTGACGGACAACAAGAGGACCCTTATGGGGTAGACTGCGGCACCAAGCCTGATGACATCGAAGAAAGGAGCTAATGCGCTCAGCAGGGCCGTGCTGAGCTGCGTCCGTCCGCCGGACCTGGTCCCAAACCTCTATGCCTCGCTGCAGAACCTCCTCGCGTGTGCAACGGCGCGGTGTAGACTTGTGCGCTTGCCTGGCTGGACAGCGCAAAACCCCGCTTACCCGTAGAGGGACGTGGTCTCGGCAAGTATTGACGATGTCAAAGTCAAGGGCCTGTGACGCGAAAAGAGCCTCCCAGGGTCCTGCCTGCAGAATCGACATGATCAAGTCGTTTACGGCAACCACTGGTGTGTTCCCAGCTCCATCCGGGACCGCGCTGGATGCCATCATGTGTAGCCGGGACGAGGAGGCCAAGCTGAACACAAAAATCAAGCAGCATCAGGTCATTACGCTCTGGCTCCCCGGTAGCAACACGGTTGCCGATCAAGGCGCCATCGGCGTCTTGGGCGTGCAAATCAGCGTTAGCGTCAATGCCAACCAGCAGCCCACTATGTCTCGGTCGGCGAAGCAAAACCTCCTTTAGCGTGTGCCAGAATGCATGAGCTGAGCATATTGTCAAAGGCAGCCGGCTATCTAGGCAGGTGATCACGAGTATTCGAGGGCTGGAGGCAACAATCCGCCACGAGCTGAGAGAGAGTGGCGGGGCGAGCAGCGCAGGCCGTACCCAAATTTCGCAGCCGTACTGACCGCGCTCATGACCTGACCGCCAAGATAGCCAACCGCCAGTGTGCCAGCGACCCGCCCGACTGCGGGCCTCTTGTATGCAGAGAACATCGCAAGGGATCTGGGACGCTTGTTGGAGGAGATACTGCCGTCTCGCCGCGTGGCCCAGAGGGATTGAAGAAGCTGAGTTTGGCATCACGCATCGACTGGACATTGGCAGTTAGGATCTGCATGGGCACCGGCTGTGGCGCAGCGACAGCAGAGGCCGAGTCAGGGGCAGTTCAGCTTGTGCGGGAGCCCGATGAGGGACCGTATCCTCCTCCTCTCTTGGCTCAGTGCACGCAAAGTAAGGCAGGACGAGCACCGGCCGCCCGTCTCGAAAGGTGGCTCGGGGAACAGCCCAGAGGAGGTGACCTTCACTGACCAGGTGCTCCGCGAGCTGTGTCGCTGCAAACTCAGGCAGCTGCGGGGCGTATGCGCATCGGTGGGCCAGACCGGCCAGCACATCGGCCAGTGTGTTGACCATCGTTCCTTGGTGGCTATGCACATGCCGAAAGTCAGTGCTGGCGCGTCCTTGCACTCCCTGCCACAATAGGCGAGTAGTGGCAGCTCCGGGACTCCGAGCTGTGCCAGCCCCGGAAGCAATTTGAAGAGCAGAAGCATTGTCCACAGCGACCGTGACATGTGTAGGCCGAGCCCCCATGTAACATTGCCAGAAATCCAGCGCAGAAGCACACCATGTAGCGGCAGCCTGGAGCGCGGTAAGCTCACTGTGGAATGAGCATTGAACAGGTGGGGGCCTCCGGCCCTGGCTGCTTTGCCACGGCGTGTGTGACAGAGCGGAGGCAGACCAGCCAACGCGATACCAACCTGCCTTCCACCGACACCAGACAACGAAAGCCCAGCTACCCCCGTGTTGGCCACTACCATCCGTAGCGATGAAAATGGCGTCGGGAACTCCACCACTCCACAGCGGATATTGCTCCCAAGCAAGATGATAAGAGTGCGGGCACACCGGAGGCAGGTAGTGGCAAAGGGGTTGTCCCCACCAAAGTCCATGAAGGGACGCCTGACAGTCGAAGACAGGCCGCATGTCCAGCTCCCATCCAGAGGCGGCGGGCTTCCAACATCCTGGTGCCCCCATAGCGGCAAGATAGCATGCCAGTTGTCCCAGCACCCAAGCGGACGGTCGAAGCCCTGAGCGGGATTGGGCCCAATTCCAGTGCCGTCCTGGGCTCAGACAACCCCTACCGTCCGCAAGGCCATGGCCAGTCCGGTCGTGCCTATCATCTCCGTCGGCTGCAAGATGTGTGGCGGCAGACCATATAGATAACTAGCACCGCAAGAGATAGCTAAACCGACCCAAGCAGCTGGAAAATTCCACAGGAGAAGGCCAGTGAGGACAGAGCCAGCAAGACGGGCCAGCTACGGGCTGCGCACTCGCCGTGACATAATGCACAATGTCGCCATCTCGCAGAGGGGAAAAGTCATCCTCACCATTACGCTGCCCAAGCAGGGAGAGGTCACCAGCCGGAGCCCGAGCAAAGTATGATAGAGAGTAACCCGTGGACTCTGGCCGCACAGAATAGCAGTCTCCTTGCAGCCTATCCCCGGCTAAGGACTCCAAGACAACATTGCAGCGCTCGGGGTCCTCAGAGCGAAGACAGAGATGGATCTCGTCGGAGTAAGCCCAAGGTATCGGCACCCATTGACCGGGGTATCTCCTAGAGAAAACACCAGCGAAGGTGCTGTCGGTGGCTATCCAGCACTGCGGCGCCGGAGCAACCGTACGCGTAGGCCTACTACCTGGCCTCCACATCACAATGGGGATGTCACACTGGACCCAGAAATCCGAGCTCCAAAGCGCGGCGTGCCGAACATGTCCTGGCGAAGTGAAAGTAGGGGCCATGTAAGATGCCTCGTCGGTGTGATACTGGAACGCAACTAGGACGTCCCCATCGCGCCAATTCACAGGCTGAGAACCTGAGGCTCCCAGGGCCTGCGCCGCAAGCGGCGCCCGTATCGACCATAACGGGCCAGGAGTGCAACGTCTTAGACAGTTAAGTGTCCAGTCACGACTCCCACGGCAGGGTACTAGAGCAGCAAGTTGCCACTCCGGCGCTGCCACAACTACACAAGCCAACTCCGCACAGTCCGGAACAGGCACCAGGACCAATGTCCGCGGCCACAGAGAAGGCCAGACAGGGACCGCCTGCTGATACCACGGGGGCTCGCCGCCTGACACCTGGTCGACTATGTCGTGTACAAGATCATCCGGTCGCACCGGGAGAGGATCGCCCAGCCCGGAAAAGGGGGACAAAATGCGAGCATCTGTGTCCTCGTGAACCGCTTCATGGCAGGCACGCTCATGCCAAGGCACTCTCCACGGAAATTTCCCAACGCGAACAACCGGCAAGTGCTGCTGCTCTACGGGAGGCGCGAACATAGCGGCAGCACCCCCTAGCATACTACTCCACAAAATAGCGAAGCGAATACAAGCTGGCAGCCGACCGAACAAGCCGACCGCAAGGGCGCCACTTCGGGCTGCCAGGGGCTCAAAACGCGGCACCATAACATCACCGTCTCGAGGCCAGGAGTAAACAACCCGTTCTCGGAGGTCGGAACGCAACTGCCAATCCGGGGGTACCAGGTTTGCCTCTTCCCTAGGTCCCGGGTTTTGCAGCAGTAATTGGCGACACTCGATGATTGGCGGGTCGGAGGCACGGTACATAAGCACATTGGCCTCGGAGTCTGCAGATTGCACCACAAACGACACTCGCTCGTCTGGCAGAGCGGCAATCGGGACCCAACGGTCGGGACTGGGAGTGCACCCGGCTCCGAGAAACTGAAGCCAAGTGGGCGACCAGCGAGAGCCCGCGGGGATCCATCTCCGGCTACACTGTTCCCCCAGTTGCTCGGCTGGGCTCCAAATGTAGACCCAACCGCCCTCTTCAATGCGAAACGGAAGGTGCCAGATATTGGAGTGTGGGAGGGACCTCAGAGACGCGATGCGCATCGGCTCGCGATGACGGTGTTGAGGATGACGAGGATCCGCAGTAAGCTCGAAAGCATCACCGTGGCGTAGCCTCAAGATGAGATCAGGATTATTGGCGTGCTGGCGGAGAGCAGGCGGCAAAGTAATCCGGACCTGCAGGCCCATAATCTGTCGGCGAAAGAATGCACACGTCTGGCGGTACGTGGAATACGCCGGAACAAGTAAGGCGCGTGTAAGGTCAGAAGCATGCAGCACCACAGAAGCAAACAAAGCAGGGCATGTGGGGATTAGGGAGACCGGCTGAAGTTCACCGTCCCCTCCTATAGGTACAAAGCCGTCGGCCCACGGACCAGCGTAGCAGCGGACCACGTGCATAAGAGTGTCCCATCTGGAGTCACGCACGCAGTAGGCCGGGTTACTCCATCCGCGAAAACGGCACAAGACCTGGTAGTGACATGAGCTCCCTGTCAGAGCATCCTGCATGGGGTGCTCTCTGTCCGGGCGCCAGTGACCTAGACGATGGAATGCGTCAGGGCTGCTGTCATCGCCCCGACTGGGGGATCGAGGGCTGCGAGAGCGTGCTGCCGCAGTGGCCTCAAAGTAGGTACCCAGCAGGCAGCTAGTACGTCCGACTCCCCTGAGGAGGAGGCAAAACCACGGCACCCTGCCCCTGTCGGCCTTCCCAAAGACCTCGGCGGAGAAATAAGGAAGAAACCTAAGAAATCCAGCACTCAAATGTGTCAGGCCAGCAAGAACAGACAGCCAAATGTCCCTACACCCGATGCTACAAATGAACAGTATACGGGCAGGGGCGACGCTAGCAGACCCTCGCGCCGCAGAATGGTCTCCTGTGTGCTCGGGGACGGGTTCAGCTCGGAGGTCCGGCCAGACCGAGTCACGAGGGTCATAAAGTGACCAGTCGACTACCACATCCCCGTTACGTAGGGGCAGAGGCAAATCGGGGTCGGTGGTATCTAGGCCAAGAACGCTAAGCTGCTCATAGTCAGCGTGAAAAGCTTCTGCAAGACCCCGAAAAGTGGAAGTAGAACGGACAGACAGGCAGCGCGCTCCAGTGGAATCCTCCGCCAGGACATGCACACGTCCTGGTGAGTCAGCAACTCGAATCAGCTGCGGCGAAGTTGCAGGGCTCCAAATGATGGGCGCCCACATGCCCGGAAACCGCTCATGGAACCTTCCCCCGAAAGTAAGCCAAGCGGGATCCCACTCAGAGCCAGCATCAATCCAGGTAAGGATGGGTTGTGCCGGCCCGGGCTGCCACACGTGAACATCCAGACGAGAATGTACCCTACAGGGCCTCGTCCAAAGTACATGGTCCTTGAAAAGGGAGACGCGCTGAAGCTCGTATGCGTGGCAGTCAGCCCTGCAGGCGAGAACATCTAGAACATCCCCATCTCGCAGCACGACCTGCACGGTATCAGCAAGGCATTGTCGCGCGTACGCACCAGGTGGGGTGCGAATCTGGCCGACCTCCCAGCCAGTGAGGTGTTGTATAGTTTGGCAGAGCTGCGTCATTGTCTGGACCCCAGGCACCATAACTGCCCTGAATTGCGTGGCATGCAAGCACACAACGCAGGCAAAGCGTCCTCCAGGGGGGCTCGTGGGACCAGCCATAACCGGGTGTCATCCAGAGAGGGCCAGACCGGCATGAAATCATCGTACATTCCAGGCTGGCCATACCGACGCCACATCTCGCTGACACGCAGCGAGGCAGCGCAAGAAAAGACCCCTTGAGGTCCCGACCATGGGCAGAGCAGTGAAGTTTGGCACGCCGACCCAACACAGACCGGAAGTGTCCAGGACGATATCTCGTGGGCCTCTCAATCGGTGCGGCGACCGGTAGCACCTGAACCGCCTCAGTAACAGAAAGGAGAATGACGAATGCGAACCCATACCAACGCAGGGACAGAGCGGCGAGGCTACCTAGCTGGAGGGACCCGCTGGCAGACCGTGCCGGTTCAGGCGGTGGAGGGCCAAAGGGACCTGGATCGGCGTGCAAGCAGTCACCATCCCGCACAGCCAGACCCCGCTGCCGAGAGAGCTGATAGGGTTCTCGGATGCGAGTGCGACGTCCGTTAAGCTGCAAACTAGCACATGGGTGACGCGGCAGGGCGCGTGGCACACAAGCGGGATAGAGCTCGCCCCCGGAGCGAAAAACCACAGAGGCGAGACCTCGATCCGCTGCAATGGGAATAAGGTGCACCGAGTCGGCATCAGGCTGAGGCTGCACACATACAAGGGGTTGCCAACCGCGCCTGTTGACATAGTCCTGCAGTATCTCCCTAAACCTATAAGGGGAGTGCACAACAGTGGACAGGACCTGACACTGCGTGCTGCGGGAAAAGGGGTTATGAATCGTGAAAGGGCATCCCCTAGGGATGAACGGCTGGGGTGCGGGAGCTACATCCACTCCTTGAAGACAGGCTGCGACGCGGCACTGCATGTGAGGAACCTGAGAGGAGGTGAAGATTTCAACCGGGGCCAACAGGTCACCTTGTAATGGCGCCGATGTACTGGCAAGACCTGAGTCGCTCATACGCACATGAGGAGTAGAGCCAGATGCAACCTCCGTGACCACTTCGGCGGTGGGGGTAGGCATATTCATGTCGGTAAGATCAGGAGAGCTGGGTTCGGTCGGTCCTAGTGGGGATGGCTCGTCATCATCGTCAGCCACTACCCCAAGATTCCGAAGATCAGCAAGCCTAAACCCCATACAGATCACAACCCCATTGGAAGCGCGGCAGCTGGTGGGACCAGAAGATGGGCGACCGCCCACCCGAGAATATATCGACCCGGTGTGCCAACGAGGCCAAGAGCAGATGACGTGCCGGGTGGCTGCCTCCCATTGGCAGGTGCACTATCAGCTGCCTCACCCTGACTAGGCGAGCCCTCGGGCTCGGGCAGTCTTGAGAGAAGCCTTTCCATATCAGATTGCAAACACACAACCCGAGATTCAAGGTGCTCATAGGTCGCAGGGTTGGCATCCCGATTGCTCTGCCGTGCCGCGCGCTCCTGCTCTTGCTCCCAAATAATGGGTGCCTCGCCTTGCGGCCCCCGACAGATGCTGTAATCGAACTGTGGGACACAGGTTAGCGGGGCAGGCTCATCCCAGGTGAGGGCATTGGTTTGCGGTCCATTGTCATTGACACGGATCAGGTGGAGGATGGTGCCATGCGGCGGAGCGGCAAGCGGGGAGCCATACGTGAAGATGCGGCCTCGATTCTCAATACCAAACAATCCCCGGCCAAGCCCTTCGACCCCGAAAGCCTCGGCAGCTTCGCGGCCTAAGAGCTGCCAATCAAGGTTGCCAGGTACAGCACATAACACGCAGCCCCTCCCTCTATAGTGGAGAAGCCAGTACACGATCTGCTGAGAAGCTCTAGCCGGATAGTGCAGAACATGAGCGGATGTATGCACCTGCTGAGGAATGGTCCAGTCAAACACTCCTTCAGCCTGGACACCCCGGCTTGTTGCAGCAACCCGGCGGGCCAGGGCTGCCGGATTCAACTGAGGCTCGAATGGGGGCTAAGCGAACGGCCAGCACACAAACTTAAGACCCCAATACTAGCTTCAGCAAGAACCAGCCCGCTAGAGGTAACATGTCCATATACCCGAGTAAGGGGAACAGCCACAAGCCCCCGCGCACCTTGTGGGTAGTGGCGCATTGTAGCACACTCAGGCGAAGCTGCAAGGCTGACTGCCTGACCGTGCGAGTTGATGGTCACGGCCAGCCGGCAGCAGCGCAGGGGCCCCGGCGCAACAAGACGCCGCGGGCTGAGCCTACCAGCCGCGTGACGTACTTGGCTGGCGGCTCCTACGTCGCGGCCGGCCTGTCTGTCCT
>CAJNJA010069519.1:0-12668 GCA_905231915.1 Symbiodinium necroappetens
CCACTCTACTACTACTACTACTACAACAACTACTACTACTACAACTACTACTACTACTACTACTACTACTGCTACTCCCACTCCTACTCCTACTCCTACTCCTACTACTACTACTACTACTACTGCTGTTGTTGCTACTGCTACTGCTACTGCTACTGCTACTGCTACTACTACTACTACTACTACGACTAATAATAATAATAATAAGCATAAGAATAACTACAACCACTAGCACGAATACTTGTGCATCTTTATGGTCTGTTCCTTGAGGGGGTTCTGGGAGTTTCCGGGGCTCAGGGCTTTAGGGTTTTAGGGTTTTGGGTTTAGGGTTTTAGGGTTTAGGGTTTTAGGGTTTAGGGTATTGGGGTTTAATCGCTTGTAGGTCCATCGGGCTTAATCGTTTCTCCCTAATATTAAACGGGGGGGAGTGCCCCCTCATTAAAAACTCGGAAAGTGTTTCTATTATTTGGGGGTACTTGTATTATCTCTACTGCCGCTCTTGACGGGTTGCGCTCTTGCTCCCGTGCTGGCGTTTGCTCCTGCTTCTGCTGCGTCTCGTGCGCCTGCCCCCGCTCTTGCTGTTGCTCCCGCTTTTGCTCCTGCTCTTGCTCTTACTCCCGCTCTTGCTTTTGCTTTGCTCTTGCTGCTGGTCTTGCTCTACCTCCTGCTGCTCTTGCCCTTGCTATTGCTCTCTTACTGTGCTCTACGGGTATTTGGAACTTCGAAACCTTTCCCCGCAACTCAGAATAGATTCTAAAGGGCAGGGATGATTTCGGGGAGGATTCGCCCCTTTGTGTTTCTATTATTAGGGGGGTGTTTAATAAACGGGCCGAGGCGATTGTAGTGTTCCTAGACTCGTCTTAGACTCCCTGTGCAGGGCTGGAGTTCTTTCTCTCTGAAGCCGCATTGTAGTCGGTGGAGGTTTTAGGGCTCGTTACGGGCGTACAGCCTAGACCCTCGATTCAAAGGCTCAAGCTGCGAAATTTGAGAGGCCAGAACTACCCCTCGGGTTTGAGGCTTGGGGCTGTTGTGGTTTAGGTCTTCGTGAAGTAACCCAATACACTAAACTCTTTGAAGGAGGGCCACGTCGATGGCCCGCGGATCAACCTCACATGGAGATGGACGGCCGGAGCCGGAAGGGGAAGTGGAATGGGTGATTCAGGGTTCAGGGTGAAAGTAGACAGCACAGAAAATCGCGGATTTTGGCTTGAAGTGGTGGAGTAGCACCCTAAACTCTAAACCGTGTGCACTGAAAAATGCGCGAACCCTAGTCCTACCATGCCCCAGAAGAAAGGCTTACCCATAGGCCCCTAAGTAGTTCATTTTTGGGATTACCTTATAGGGTTCTAAATATAAACCATAAAAAGGAACTACTTAGGCGTCTATGGGTACGCTGGAGCTCGTTGAAGCCATTAACTGTGCTCAAGTTTTAAGGTCTAGGGTTTTTGGCGGCGTCGCAGCAGGCCACCTTCCATAGGGTTTAGGAGTTTTGGGGTTTAAGGTTTACTTGTATTGTGGGTCAAGCTGGGCAGTAAGGGCAGCAGTCGAGTCCCTTGTGAAAAAAAGGTTTACTTGCTGGTGGTTAGCCGGGAATTGAAGACTGGACCACCATTGCATGATTGTACAAACAACACGCCCGAGTCTCAGTTCAGTATCTGAGACCGCATACCCTAAAACCTCTACACCTCGAACCTCAAAGCTTTGGGTTTAGGGTTTAGGACTTCTAAGCCTTGGTGGTACATACAGCCCAACCTTGAGCAGGAGACCCCCTCTGGAAAGTCAAAACCTTCTGAGTAGCACCTGCTTGGAGGCTTGGGCTACTTATTAAGCAGGGTCACACGTACCGGAATTAGGGCTACAAGGAAACATATCTACTGTTACCCTAAAGAAAGCTTACACTGTTGTCCGTACTTACCAGGTCACTCGGTCCCTTGATCCTCTACCCTCCAACCTCGGCTTTGGGGCTCAAAGTTGCTGCTGCGCAACCCTGCACCTTAGCCCCTAAGCCCTTTTTAGCCCTAAACCATAAGCCGTAAATTTTCATCCGAGATGTGAGAGTGTAAGCCGTAATTTTCGATCAAGCCAGGTAAAACACACCCCCCGCTGTCCAATGAGCCGGCAGCGTCGCTTCTGACAAGGTCCCAGGGCGAAGACACGGGGGCCTTCACGAATTGGGGTATTAGGGTGCTTCTTCGGGCCTAATCCCTAAACCCTACACACAGACCGTAAAACTTCACCTTCCGGCTAGGTGCTGGAAGCCCTGAACCTGAAACCTGAGCCTTCAAATGGGTAAAGGTTCTATTATAGGATTCTAAATATAAGCCACAAAAAGGAACTACTTAGGGGCCTATGGGTAGGGCTTATGGGCAGACCTGGCCGCTTTCAAGCGTGGCAGCCAAAGATCCTGAACTTTGAAACTCGAATGCTACCTAAACCGTCGGGTTTAGGGTTTAGGGCTTAGGATTTAGGGTTTAGGGTACTCCTCTACCCGAACGCTGCGCTGCTAGTGACCACGACGCCATACCAACGCCGTAGGAGGTCTTGGAAAGCACGACACTCCGAAATCCTAGAATTTGAGCTCCCAAGCTCGAATCCTAGATTCCCAGTAGTACCTTTTTGCCCTTTTTTGTCTTCTTGGGTTACCTTGTTCAAGCCAAAATGAGTAGGAAGAAGGCGACCCTTCTTCTGAAGGGGCTACTGGAGAACCCATAGAATCCCTAGAGTCCGATAAACGTCAACTCAAGTTTCAAATTTAACCCTGAATGCGAAGCGCTGTGCTCCAAATAGCCCCAGGAACTACTGTTTGTAGACTCTAAACCCCTACGGTAGGGACGAATTTCATGCTTGGATCCTCGAGGTGAGCAGCAAATCCCATCTAAACCCTCAGCCCCAAAATCCTAAACTCCCCAAACCAAACCTTGAACCCTGAACCTTAAAGCCAAAAGCCTACAAGCCCTAAACCCTAAACCCTTTAGGGGTTTAGGGTTTAGGAACCCTTCCCGAACCCGCCAAGACTTCATGGGAGGTTTTGGCTCAGCCCTAGACGGAGATCGACTGAGCTGGGCCCGGCCGTAGCTGTAGTCTCTGCTGGTTCGGGGGCCGGGGTCTCGGGTGCATCGAGGCTTTCAGCTAGGGTTTAGGGTTTCGGCGATTAAAGGTTCCAGCTCGGGTTCAGGGGTTGAAAAAAAGAAGCCTGATCAATTAGCAATGTTACTCCTTACGGCTCCTTGTTATAATCATACTATGAGGGGGGCCCCACACCCTGTTCTCATTATTAAGGCCCCTACATTAGGGGATTAGATAAGGGGTTTCAGCTCCAGGGGACCGTAGAGCCCACCCCAAATCCTACACGGTCAAGGATTTCGGCTTTCGGGTTGCGGGTTTGGTTTAGTCTCAAGGGTCCATAGCTAAGTACCTATGGAGTAGGCTGTAGGGTATACCAGGACTTACTACTATGATTTGGGGAGGTATGCCCCGTAACAGTAGCTAGGACCCTTTAGGAAGTTAGACCGTCAGTGGTTTCGAGGCGGCTGCGGGTGTCAGGCTTTGCGACTCAGGATGTAATGGTTTGGGCGCTTCAGTAGATTTAGGGTTTGGGGTTTTGGGTTTCAGAAATTCAGAAAAGTGCATTGCAGTCCCTGCTCAAAAAAGAAATTCAGAAACGAATTTAGGGTTTATGGTTTCGGGCTTCAGACAAGGATTCCATCGGTTTAGGGTTGAGGCTTGAGGACCTTACCTTGGAGGTTCGGCGAACCTGAATGGAGGATCAGCACCGGGGCCCCAAAGCTGTAAGTACCCGAAGCCCTGTACCCCTAAACCTTACACCCTAAACCCTGAACCCTTAAGCCCTAAACCTCAAGCCCTAAACCTTCCAACCCTAAACCTTCAACCCTAAGCCCTGAACCTTAAAGCCCAAACCCCAAACCCTAAAACCTAAACTCTTGGCATCTTTCGGCCCCTGAAACGCTCCCAGCACCACGGCAGCTTGACACGGCTCTCTTGAAGGCTCATGGCACGTGCCAGCCTGCTTGAGGAATACAGAGGTCTTAATGGTTCGTGGCCGCATACTTCGGGTTCCCTGTTTGTTCTAATTTAGGGTTTGGGGTTTAGGGTTCAGGGTTGCAGAACATTACAGAAAGCCAGACATTGTGCAGTATACCCCCGAACCCTCTTGAAATTATGTACGCGTTTGAACGACCTTCTACCCCAGCTTGTCATCCCATGAGCCTTCGAGTTGTCAGTGACGGTCTTGAAAGAACCTACTGTCACGAGATGCTGGGCAGAATGGCTCGCCTTGGAAAGTTCCAGATTGAAGGGTTGCGTGTGTTTGTTTCCGTCTTATGTTCGTGATCTTCGTAGCTTGCAAGCCAGTGCAGCAAAGCTTCTCCACGGTGTGTGTGCTAATAGGGTAATCTTAGCAGGGTCTACCTGCGACCCAAAACCCTACAAAATAGTAGGTTATGACCCCTTAGTTCGAGGGTAGAACCCTGCAAACAGTAGGTTTTTGGATCCCCTGGTATAGTAGAGATATCCTCATATTAAGGCCCTTAACCGAAGGTCGACACTGCAACTCTTCTATTCATGTTGTTCACGGTCAGCACTTGGAACCTGGCTTTCTTGAGCCAGGTTTCCCGCTTGATTCTGTCATCTACCCATAGGCCCTAGTAGTTCCATTTTGGGATTACATTAGAGGATTCTGAATATGAACCGTAAAAAGGAACTACTTAGGAGCCTATGGGTAAAGCCTAAAGCCTAAACACAATAAGCTTTCGCCCCCGAGTCGAAGCTCGCACCATAGAGCTTTCTGCGATGGGTTTTTTTCGGTTTGTAGCTTAGGGCTGGCACCAGAGCCCAGAGCCCAGTTACCCAGAGAGTATGACTGGGTTATGGGTGCTAGATGCTTTGTATGAGGTGAGGAACAGTAACTCACTACATAGGTAGCTAGGCTCCTCGGGTTGCCTTCGCAGCAGGGTGAGCATGTTCGCGTTTCGGTCAATGAGCCAAAAGAGGAGCTCGCAGATAAAGTCCGTGTTGCAAACATGCAGCAGGATGTGCTGGATGCCTGTGTTGGCTTGGGCTTTCGATTCTGCAGATTTGTTTGTGGGGGGCGGGGGGGGTTCGAGTTCACGGGGTTACTGCCGACCCGGCTTTTTATGCTTTATTCTCCCTGAAACCTCAGCCCTGAGGCCCTATCTACTAGGCCACCACCAACTAGCTCGCAAATTTTAGCGCCACGAAGCCAGAACAGTTATGGAGCACGGTTTGAACCCACAATCTCGCATCAAGCCTCACCTCTTTCTTAGCTCGCAGGTAGCTGTCCTCCTAACTGGCTTCAAGCTTGCTATGAAACTTCTGTCTGCAATGTCGCAGTTCCCTGTAGAATCCCATTGAAAGCTGGAAGCTTCCGGCGAAGTGCACTTTTTAGGGCCCGGGTTGAGTCCAAACACGGACGCGTGGCATAGAAACCCCCATAAGCAGGATTCTAGAGAATTTTCATTGCCAGATCCTGAAAAAGGTGCAAAGCCTGGAAAAACTCGGGTAAAAACACCCCCTTGCGAACCCCAGCCTTCCTAGACCACAGTACATCTACAAGGAATACCTGCTTCCTACCTACCTCCTACTAGGAAGCGCCATTGTGCCTTAATCGTACTAACTAGGAAGCGCCATTGTGCCTTAAAGAATATAATCGATCAGGAAAGCCTCAGTTGCCTGGCCGTTGCTTCCGCGGCGCTGACGAGCAGCAGTCTTTATTGGCGTCCTCGGGCTCGGATTCATGTGGAGGTCTACCTTTCCTACCCCGACATGATGATCTCAGGTCAGACCCCAAACCCATCATGCCCTAGGCCCTTGCCCTGAACCAGCCGTGCAACAGGTTCCCACAATATCAGATATCAGATATCAGCGGCACATGCAAACGCACGCAGCAGGGGCGACATAGACGAGATCAGCCACCCAGGCAACATCGGCTACGACCACTTCTACATTCACGGCATGGACCGTGAAGTTTTGGTTCGGGCGGTTCGGGCGGTTCGGGCCGTAAGGCCGTAAGGAATTTTTGAGCGGTGGGTCGAGGGTCAGCGATTCGGAACGTCGTGTTTGGAGCATGCTGCCCCGACCAACCGGAATACTTGATCCGTGCTTTGTGGTCTGTTGGGCCTGCATGTAATTTCACGATGTCTATCATTGTTTTCAGAGCTGTGAGATGGTGGAGCACACGCAGTTCATGTGGTCAAGTGTTGGTCTCGGCATGTTTCTCACGCGGGATGCAGGAATATCCGGTTGTCAGCGATTTCGACTTCTCGCTTGGGGTGCCGCGGCCACGTGACGAGGCTGTGGGCTTGGATGCCGAACTCCCTAATATAGGGGCCTTCATAAATACCTATACTATTTCGGCGGGGTTCCTTATGATAACTATAGTATAATATGCCCCCGCAACCCTTGTCTAGTTATTAAGGCTCCTATACTGCGCCCCGAAACCTCAAGCCCTACTCCCTACTACAGGTCCTGCATGCCCCGCAACGTCCCCTGTACTCCCCTGTACTAGCCATATAGCTATATAATATACTATAACATACCTCTAAGATCCTATTCTAATTATGTAAGGCCCCTATACTAGCCAAAAATAAGCTTCAAACCCGAAGCCCATGTAAGCCCTAGACTAGCCCCCTAAAGCCCTAAACCCTAAGCCCTAAACCCTAAACCCTAAAACCCTAAACCCTCAAACCCTAAATCCTAAACCCTAAAACCCTAAACCCTAAAACCCTAAATCCTAAACCTGAAACCCTAAGCCCGGTCTAAAGCCGGCGCCTTCCGTAGGCGCACCTTTGGGCAGTCAAGGCCTTCTATGCCACCACACGGAACATGATGATCCTTACCACAGGCCGGTTTAGGGTTTAGGGTTTCGGGTTTGGGGCTTAGGGGTTTTAGGGTTCGGGGTTTAGGGCCTAAACCGGGGAAGAAGGGCCTGACATATTTCGAACAGGATTTTGGTGTTTTCTAGTGTAGGGTTTATAGATATAGAAACCCGAGGGCACAGAGAATTGTTAGTTGTTTAGGCCCCAAGTGAGGCTTTTGAACAGGTGTAGAGTTGAATAGGGTGTATTATAACGGCTTTGACAATTTATATTAGTATTCCCTAAGGCTCCACATTGAACCAAAGTACCATGGACCCACCAAAACCCTATTTCCCACGTCTTGAACCCAGGCCCCTATGTCACGTGTACGGGTTCAGGGTTTATGCATGCAATAACACAACTACAATCATCTACTATAAGCTCTCAACCAGGTGAGCTCGATCAGGGATCTCTTCCCTCCGCCCTTGCGGCCAACCTTTATGCAACAAGGCCGCCGGGGCTTAGGGTGTAGGATTTAGGGTACTTTTTTTGTTCATGTGCTGGTTTAGCCATGTTCAGACTATGATGCGGGGTTCTGCCCCCCTCAACCCTATACTAAACCCTTGATTCGAGATTTCTCTTGGCGTGTTCTTTTATGGTCTAGGGTTTAGGGATTTTTTGCCTAAAGACCATAATTATTATGGTTCTGGGGGCTTAGTTATTCCATAATAGTCGTATATATGGACTCTCTAGGAAAGCGCATGTATCGTTTATAGGGCTTAGGGCGTGCAAGGTTTAGGGCTTGATTCATCAGCCGCTTGAGTTATGGTCCTTTAATGGGGGTGCTGCAGGCAAGGGAGCAAAATTATCAATTGGCTCATCTTAAGCCATCCAACTTTCATATAGATGTTTCAAGGGGTGTGAGGGTCCATTGTTGGCTCAAGCATCTCGCCAAGCGCTTGATTGAGGTCTACCCTGAGCTGCCCCGACCTACGCCTTGAGTAAAGGCCATGAAAACTCGATATGAGTCTGATATGAGGCCTTAGCGGCCTTATGATAAAACCATTGAGACAGGCAGGTTGTGGTAGCTGAAGGCTTTTTTGGCCCCACAGTAAAAAGATCAGGCTTTCTGGGCTCAGGGAGCATCACATGAATTTCGGCTAAACCCGAGACCAACCCCAACCCACCATCTAACCCTCGTTGCTAAGAGGATGCCGCTTTGCTTCGTCGGCGTGCTCTGTCAACGTTTTAAGGTCAAGGGTTCGGATTGTTGGCTGGAGTTTACGGTTTCGATGCTGGAGATGCCTGTCCGGAAGTTTGCGCCCCTTTCCAAGAGAGCCCAGTGCCCCTCAAATGAGGAATGCTCTACGATCTGTAGCTTAGTGTGCGTTGGGCCGAAGAAATCGGCGCTCTGGCCTCCCTGCATAGTTAGCGTCGGATGAGAAGGTCGTGGTCTCTGAAACAGAAGGAGAACTAGCAGAACCCTCGTGCTACAGACCCCGCTCCTGAAGTACCTTGGCTTCGATGACGGCATCCATACCTTTTGAAGCGGTTCCATGTCTGCCGCGGCTTTTTATGCAGACGAGGCCACAAGGGAAAGAAGATTAAATTAAAATTGAGGGACACAGGTTGTTGAAACCCTTCATGCCTCGGAAGCCCAAAGGAAACGAGAGACACAGTTGTTGAAACCCTAAGCCCTTAAGACTGAATCCCTAAACCCTAACCTCTAAGCCCCAACGGGGATGAGCAGGCGCTTGGTGAACGTGCCATTCATGCTTCGCGAAGATTGTCAGGCTGTTGTGGAGGTCCTTGGCGAGATCAGTTTTCTCGGAGTCGGGTTTACGTTGCTATGGTTGCTGTGTATGGCAGTCTTCCAATTCACGAAGTTTTCTCCATGGGAGCTGAGCAAGAGCATGTACCAATGTACCATGGGCGGAGCTCTACCTGACAGCACTGCACATTGTCCTGTACTCTGGGTTCCTCAGCTCCCAATACCCTAAAGCCTGGCTTCTGCAGGTTCTGATCATCAGTACATGGCGGGCGAGATAGTTCCTAGAGTGACGCAAGGGCTAGAATCACTCACAGTCCTTGCATCACTGGGTTTAGGCTTTTGAGGTTTATAGGGCTTCTGGTTTCGGTCCCTCCAGGACCTTCAAACTCATCCCGGTTTTAACCTTTAAACACATCAAGCCTGAATGCTATCCCACACAAACCCCTAAGCCCTGATCGTAATCTGTGAAGTCTGAACCCTCATCCTAAGCCCTAGCCCCCTCATAAACCCTTCAGCCTAGGCCCTGAAATCTTGAACACTCCTAACCTGCACCCCGAAGCCTCGACCCTGACTTCTAAACCTTGCAGCTTGAACCCTAAACCCTACTATACCGGCCATACTACGTGGTAGAACAGAGTTTAGAGCATAGCATCTCTCATTTTGTATGTACTGACTACAAGGTGGTGGGGCAATTACTACCGGTTCAGACCCAGTCCGGAGCCCTGTTCTAATGTTTAGTATAAGGTATACAGGGATATCAATGCTTTTCGTTGCGAAATCTTCAATCGCTTATACTTATACCCTACAACCCTTATAGTACACGAATGCACAAGTAGTAACCGTCATGTTCGAGCCTGAGAGCCACCAGGGCCGCCCCCAGTGCTGAAGGCTCTTAGAGCTCACAAGCTCTCCTTCGTCGGATCCGTGCAGGACCCGCAGCAAGGGTCAGTGAGGGCTGAGGGTCTATGCCCCAAACCCTAAACCCTACACCCTAAACCCTAAACTCAGGTTCAAGGGTCAGGGTAATCCCGGACTAGACCGGGCTGCTGGACAATTTGGCCTGCTGCAAAAGGAGGATGTGGGGATTACGACTCCAGGGTTCAGAGATTTTGGCCTTTTGGCATCTATGGTTTTGGAATCGGGTGGCTGGCGGTCAAAAGGGTTGTGGAGGGAGACACAGCTGAAGGCTTTGATGCATCGAAATATTTTGTAAGTGTTAGCGACTGTAGCAAAGGCTCTACAACTGATGCTGTCAAGCCGTGGATGCAACGAACTACAACAGGTTGGAATGCTTCCGAGCCCTTGGTGAAAAGCCACCAGGACTGAATCAGCATGATTGACCGTACCCCCAGATTTTCCTCTTTCCGGTAAGCCTCCAAGCCTGTCTCTAAACCTTAAGGCTCCTGAAACCCAAAGCTCTGGACCCTGAACCCTGAATCTCAAAACCCTACACTGGCCTCAGAAACCCTATACCCGTAGGCCCCTAAGTAGTTCCTTTTTATGGTTTATAGTTAGAACCCTATAAGGTAATCCCAAAAAGGAAATGCTTAGGGGCCTATGGGTAAAGCCCTCTAGTGCTAAACCTCGACCTGACAGGATCACAACCATGAGCGGATGCTTTTTCTAAGGCCGGGCCGGTGCACGCTTCGGACAGCGGCTGCAGGCTGCAATAATATCGGGAAAAAAGCCCCGGTACCTCTAGGCTACTCTACTTCCTTAAGCCTAAGCCCTGAGATTTTTGGGTTCCGGATTCACGGGAGTCGATCTTCAGAGCCAGTCGTCTGGCCGTGTCAGGGGAAGGTCAGGGCTCTCTGAGCTTGGGATTTGGTGGTTTTAGGGTTTAGGGTTGAGGGTTTAGGGGGCTTCAGGGTTTAGGGTTAGAGAAAAGTGATGTTGTATCTGGACTTGAGGGGTTGTGTTCTTCTGTTGAGCCCTGTAGGCTTGGAGAATGTGAGGGGGCCTTGCTCGAGACGAATGGCTGAGATGACACATTGTTTGTTCCCTCAGTGGCTCGAAACTTGAAAC
Source organism: Symbiodinium necroappetens (assembly GCA_905231915.1). Taxonomy (NCBI): domain Eukaryota; class Dinophyceae; order Suessiales; family Symbiodiniaceae; genus Symbiodinium; species Symbiodinium necroappetens. The sequence goes on from CAJNJA010069519.1 coordinate 10,630, forward strand.
TCTCTAGTATATCTCTACCTATAGTCGCCATTGTAGTTCGATTTTCGGGTTTCTAGATTTTCGGATCTCATATGTACAACAGATAATAATATTGATTTAACCCAGAACAAGGAATCACACTGGAGACTACAGGTACCACTGTGCAAGCCCTAATCCGAAAGCCTGAAGACACCACAAAGCCTTCTTCCCTACCATGCACAGAACGACAGACTCTATCACCCGAAGTTCTCAACACAGGGCGTCGGCGCTGGAGTTCGGAAGCGCCCTCACAAAGCACGCGGAAGGACAGGGTTGAAGCTCCAAGTCTGCGTACTGTAGGAAGCCTGAATAAATTGCAAAAATGTCGGTTCCGTGTCATAACCTTGTAGCAAGTCTGGAAATCACCCCGCTCCAAACGGCAACGCGCGCCGATTGAGAAAGAGACATGCAAAATTAAGAAACATGGGCGGGTATCAAGAGGCTATGCTTGGCATACCGGCGACGCCGTGTCACGAAAGCACCGCAAAGGAGCAAGGCTGGACTCGAGAAGAGTCAACTCGCTCGCTACTACGAACATCCAGAGCGTTCACTTTTACAGTGCTGCGAGCCCTCGAGAGGAAGGCAACCATGGCGGCCAAGAGGCCAAAACGTATGGTTCCAGGAGGAGAGGACCGGCTATACAGTAGGCTATACACCAGACCTTTGATGGCGTCATCGCCCCGACGGCCAACCGCGAGCATGTCACTTTAACAAAGCTGCCTTTGTACAAGGCGAAGGTGGAGCAGACGTGCGCCCATTGGATCCGGACGTTCGAATGGGCGCACTGGGTAGTACATAGATTCCATTCGATCAAGGCCTGGGGCCGACTTTCAGACGTTTCGGCCCACGGGGTTGAAGCCGGTGTGAGCGGTTTCGGATTACGGGTCTATCCTCTTGAAACAGAGGCAATACGGGAGTCGCGGCTGAGGCCCTGTCGTGTGCTGGTTAACAATGGCAGTTCGAATGCTCTCACAGAGGATGGCAAGCGGATTTTGCGAGAAGGCACGGCGATCTCACTTGCCAGTGAGCTGAGGCTGCGACCGCAGCATTGACTACCACGATGTTGTTTTGGCTCTGCTAGGGGCGGTCTACCCCCAGGCCGGGCAGCAGTTCCCTACACCCTAAACCCCGAAACCCCAAACCTTAGTCCATGGGAGGGAAAGACCCAGCCCAGGGTCTCCAGGACGTTGAAGGGCGTTAAGCGCTGTGCCCGCTGATGCGAGCGCGCGAAGCTTTGCTAGCTAGTATTAGGGAGACCCTTTAAAGGGAACCCTCTCAAGCCTACTTATGGCTCTCTTAACAGCGACCTTTTTGAGAGGCGAGACGGTCTATATCCCCAAAAGTCTCCTAATCCTAACTCTTAAGCTTAAAGCCTTCACCCTACAATCCCAAGCCAGCCTTGACCAAACTCCTAGAAGCTCAGCCACCCAACGCCCAATCTCGCGGCCTAGCCCGTGAGAGAAGGTTTTTTCCTTCGGGTACCCTGATGCTTTTCTACACCAAGTTCCCAACCCAAATTAGTCTTTTTGTTTGGTTTCTTTTTGGCTGCTTCTCAGGTGCGCCTCTGTGAACCCGAGTCCCAGTAAGCCTTACACCTATAGCTTTAGTGTTTAGACTTCCAAGCCTAGACATCGACTGTCTGTCGCAAACTAATCAACCCCCAAACCCAAGACCCTGATTTTTGTTGGACCTGAAACTCCGAGGACTTCTTTGGTCTGTGAATACTCCGAAGCTCTTTCTCCGAGCCATGGCCCCAGGGGGGAGTACAGGATGCATCCGGGTGCAGGGTTTAGGGCTCCGGGGTTTTATCCCAAATATCGTCGAGACATTCTTTAGTGCCCCGGTTGTCCCCGGGGGGTCTGTCCTAGTAGTAGTGCAGCAGTGGTAGTGGCAGGAGTAGGAGGAGGAAGAGGAGGACAGGAGGAGGAGGAGGAGCAGTAGCAGTAGCAGTAGCAGTAGCAATAGCAGTAGCAGTAGCAGTAGCAGTAGCAGTAGCAGTAGCAGTAGGAGTAGCAGTAGGA
>CAJNJA010069530.1:0-21642 GCA_905231915.1 Symbiodinium necroappetens
TGGAATCTGGAAACCTACGTCCTGCAGAAAGCCGGAAATCAGGAGATCCAGACTCTGGAAACCTCTAGACGTAGATCTTCGGGGGGGGGGCGAGCATATATATATATATACACAGGGTTGAGGGTTTAGGGCTTAGCGGGGTCTAGGGGTTGTGGGGTCTTAGGGTTCCGAAATACAGCTATGGTATAGAACCCCGAGCCCTGACCGCGTTAGTACAGAACCCCGAAGAGTGCTATTACTTATTGTTCCTAGTATACTTGGAGTTTAGGGCTTAGGATTGCGCTACAATATACCGAAAACATTTGTTTGCTGATTAAGGCCCCTACCCTTAACCCTCAGTATAGTAGTCTTCAACAACCTCTATATGAACCCTTTACAGGAACCCTTTAAAGTAACTCTATTGCAATTCTTAAGGCCTTTACAGTAGACCCTAAACCCCTAAACCCTACACCCAAAACCCTTAAACCATAAACCCTAAACCCTAAACCAATCAGCTGAGAAGGTTCTTTGGGAATTCCATACACGACCAGACTCGGAGAAGATCTGTCGCCGATCGCTCCGCAGCGGCAGAAAGCGGTATTTGCAAGAGTTCCTTAGGCTTTAGGGTTTAGGGGTTTAGGGTTTAGGGCTTAGGGGAGTTATAGGGTCTTTCTTGTTTCAGAGTTCTACAAGGGCTTCCCGGGTTTAGGCTATATTGCGGAGGGCCAGGGGCAGAAGTATTGAATATTTCGATCGCCTGGCCATAAACGCCCTATTGCGCCAGAAAGCTCAGTATAGCCCGGAACGACCCCAACTCGTATGAGGCTGCTTGCAAGTATCCGGAAGAGAAGCCCCGATTAATTAAGAAACCCTCATCTTGGCTTTCGGGATTTGACAGAAGCCTAAACCCTAAACCCTAAACCTCCTAAACCCTGGGTTTTTAGGCTTGGTTCACGGTTTACTTAAAGTCTCAAGTGCCGGGGTCTCTTGGGTTTTCGAGTTGTGGAGCCCATGTCCGTGCCTAAACTTAACAAATACCCATGTTGTTTCTTAGAGCTGCCCATAGGCTCCTAAGTAGTTCCTTTTTGTGGTTTATATATAGAATCCTATAAGGTAATCCCCAAAAGGAACTACTTTGGAGCCTATGGGTGCTTATTACAACTCTACCTTCAGGGAGCCCCAGGCCGTATTCTGATCATTAAGGCTCCTATGCCCCCCCTTAAGGCAACGGCCGCAACTGGGGAAGCCTCAGCTGCTTTGGGGCATGTCCAGGATTAGGGCTGTGGGTGTATGGTTTAGGGTTCGGCTTAAGGTTTCCGATGTTGTGTGTAATGATTCCCTAAGCCCTAAACCCTAACGGTTTAGGGTTTAGGTATTAGGGTTTAGGGTTTAGGGTTTAGGGTATGCAAGCCTGCTCTCCTGAACGCAGTCACACGACATTGAACCTGTTCTCTCAGGGTTCTGAGTGCTCCTGTGCCGATTACTCAATCTCCTACGAGGTCGAGGTCAACCTTCGGTGGGTGGGAGCAAGCAAGATGCTGTCCCAAACTTCTCCCGGCTCGATGATGCCAGACTTGTCAAGTCTTCAAGTTGAAGTGAAACCCTTAAGCCCTACACCTATAAGCCCTAAAGCATGATCTGCTCCACTGCGGCAAAGTCAGAGTGGTTAGCAGTTGAAGGAGTTGAATGTCGTGGATGGAGCCACGGCGAAAGACGTCCGCTTCAACATTCTTCCGGCTGCCGATTGTAAGCGGTCCTTTCTTCAGGGCTTCGTTCAACATCCCCAGTAACAGTATAATCCCAAGAAAGAAGACCAGCTAGTAACCCTGAACCACCCGAAACCCTAAACCTTAAACCCCTTGTGACCTCACAACCTCACACATCCCGAAACCCGAAACCCCAACACTGAACCCTGTAAGAATAGCCTTAAGAACCCAGAGCCCGCAACGCCAAATCCTAGACCCTAAATCCCTAAACCCTTAACCCCCTAAATCCCTGTCTGTAGAACCTGTGGAACCTTCGAAGTTCCCTCAGGCAGGCAAACTCCCAGAACAAGTGGCAGGATCTTGATCTAAGACCCTATAAGCCCAAAGTTCTAAGCCCTAAAACCCTCATTTTTGTTAAAAAAAACTCTAAACCCTAAACCCTTAAACCGAAGCCCCAAACCCTAATCTGGCCCTAAACCCGAAAACCTAAGCCCCAAACCCTGCGGCCTAAACCCTCAAACAATAAGCCCCAAACCCTAATCTGGCCCTAAAGCCTAAGCCCCAAACCCTAATCTGGCCCTAAAACCGAAGCCCCAAATCCCAAACCCTAAGCCCTAAACCCTAAAACCCTAAGCCCCAAACCCTAAGCTGGCCCTAGACCCTATAGCCCCAAGCCCCAAACCCTAAAACCCTAAGCCCCCAAAACCTACACTGGCCTCAAACCCTAAACCGAGCCGAGGCCTTAAACCCTAAAGCCCTAAGCCCCCAAAACCCTACACTAAACCGAGCCGAGGCCTTATGCTTCGGCCCTGAGCTGCGAGGCCCGGGAGTCAGGGCGTCCCTTGGCTGATGGGCGCATGTGGGGTAGGGTTGAGGATTGAGGGAAGAGGGATCAGGGTTTAGGGTTTGGGGTAGGCTTTGGGATATAGGGAATGGGGATTAGGGCTTAGTGTTTGGGGTAGGCTGTAGGATCTAGGGAGTAGGGATTAGGGTTTAGTGTCTGGGGTAGGCTCTAGGATTTAGGGAATATAGGATTAGGGTTTAGGAGTTTAGGGTTTGTGGGGTACCCTACGGCTCAAAATAGCCCGAAAGCATCGTATAGTATAGTCTTTAGGCGCAAAATCCTTAAAATATAAGTCCTTACAGCCTTAGGAGTAGGGTTGGGTAGGGTTTGGGGGTTTAGGGAGTTAATGGTTTAGGGGTGTAGGGGTTCGGGTTTAGGGTTAAGGGGTTTACGGTTTAGGGTTAGGGTTTGTCTCTAAAGAGTTTGTAGAGCACTGCGTGGTGATAAATCATGGGCCATACCTGGACCCCAAAAGTATGCAGTGTAATTTCCGTTTATAGAGGTGTTGGGCAATTACTTTACCTACCTTTGGGGGGTTTAGGTAGGTGTTTATCGTTGTTTCAGAGGGTCTTTACTCTAAACCCCAAGCCCTAAACCCTAAACTTGGAGGATCCTGTAAACATCAGCATCCCAACTACACACTAAGACCCGAACCGCTAGTCCAACCCTTAAGCTTTCCATGCCTGAGCTGCGAAATCCTGATCCTTACGTGCTGGATCTTAGACCCGGGTTTAGGGTTTAGGGTTTAGAGTTTAGGGTTTAGGGTTTTAGGGTTTAGGGTTTAGGGTTTAGGCCCCCAATCTGCCTCTTGCCCTGTGGTAAGTTAGTTTCACGTTGAGGGTTGTAGTTAACAAACGTTTCCTTAGCATAAGGATTTACAATGAACCCCATTGTTTGCAACTTGGTTCAAGCTCCTTCTCAATAACCCAGGTAATGAAGCTCGCAACGCTGTTTCTTCTCGCTGCTGCCGCGCAGGATCTAGTTCTGCTGCTTGTGGAGTTTAGGTTTAAGGGGCTCTGGGTTTAGAGTTTCGTAGGATTCACGGTGTAGGGTTTCGGGTTTGGGGTCCCTGACGCAAGTCCCTGCACCACACCTACACCCCATCAAGCCATAGCTCTCGGGTTTAGGGTTTAGGGGCTAACCTGCTGTGAAGCGGTTTCCTTCCCTGGGGTGTAGTGAGGGTTGGGGGTTTATCACTAGCAAAGGGTGACGTTTCAGAGGGATGAAGACTGCAGCCCATGAGAAACGTAACTGCGCTTTTAAGGGTTGCGTGGTCAAACTCCGATTCCTTGCATCGTCTTGCAGAGTAAAGCTACTGTTTCAGGTTTCAGGGTTGAATAAGGAGGCTTAACTACGTTTGTCTAAGTTTACATAGCAAAGAAACCGTAGCTTGTATGCCCGGGGTCGCTTAGAGTTATCTTGCTGTAGTAGCTGAGCCTGATATCCCGGCCGGCTTCACTCATGTTTTGGTTTAGGGTTACTATAATGGTCACTGTGTGATATCCCGAAACACCCATCCCGAACCGATGTTACACAAGAGACATGTAATTAGCAGCTACAGTCAGTAACAAAAACAAGAAAATGCGATTTCGGCGGGCCAGGGAACTCAGCAACTCGAAATTCTCTTCAGAACCCTTGTCCTGCAGCTACATGTCCACATCCGGACGCCAACAAAGTTCGAATTCCAGACACCGTCCTCCCCTTCAGAAACTCGCGAGTTCTTGAAAGTTGTTTTTGGGGGTTTAGGGTTTTGGGGTTTTGAGGGCACGGCCCCGCGAGTCTACAGAAACCTTCGAGTATCCAACCAGGCCCAGACTATACTTCCGCTCGAATTCCTGTGCAGGCCTCCTATGTCGCCTTCGAGGTCGATGCCAAAGGACATGGCCGACACGGCCGTTGCCAGGCCTCGCAAATTTTATGCATTGATTAAGAACGGTCATCACCGACGTCTGCGCCATCCTCGCACCGTGGTTGTCACTGCCATCGCATCATCACAATCATCGTCAACATCACCACAGCCACCACCACCATCACCACCACTGCCACCGCCATCACAACCAACACCAGCAGCAGCTGCAGCAGCAGCATCGTCGTCGTCATCACCAGCATCGACATCAGCAGCAGCAGCAGCAGCAGCGTCATCGTCGCTTACGTCACCATTCACAAATACTTCTCCCCGCGCACACACGCAAACACACAGACAGACAGACAGACAGACAGACAGACAGACAGACAGACAGACAGACAGACAGACAGACAGACAGACAGAGACACACACACACACAAATCTTGTTGGCCTGGTGTAATTATAGTGTTTGAAGCACTCTGCCCCAGCGCTTAAGCCCCTCCCATGAGAGACGATCAAGAAACTGCAGGGCCTAAGCCTAAGCCCTTAAAGCACCCAAAACCCCATACTTCAATAAAGAAGCCTCCGCAGTTAGTACGTTAGCGACTTGGCTCCTTGGGGCTCCCAATCATAATCACAGCAGAGTATACCCCAAAACCTTCTCCAAGGCCTCTAAGAACTGCTTCCTAAACCCCAAACCTTAGAGAACCCGGAGGGAGCCCGCTTAAAGGAGCTTCCAAGCTTGGTAGAACTCTGCTAGGAACCTGTATAGAACCAAACCCTAAACCCCAAACCCTAAAACCTAAAACCCTAAACCCTAAAACCCCTAAGCCCTAAACCCCTAAAATAACCCTAAAACCCTACACAGAACCCCTACGCCCCTCTGAAAGCAGCATTCCCCGCCTCTTCGAGCCAAGGTTTCGTCCCCAACAAAGCTCAGGCGGACGCCGCAGTGAGCTCCAAGGACGGGGAATCATAAGAGGGTTGTGGGTTAGGGTTTAGGGTTTCGGGCTTAGGGTTTAGGGTCTGGGGTTTAGGGTTTTGGGGTTTAGGGCTTAGGGTCTAGAGTTTAGGGCTTTGGGTTTAGGGTTTAGGGTTTAGCGTTAAGAGTGCCTGGAGGGTAGGGTTTGGGGCTTAGGGTATGGGGGTTGGGGTTTAGGCTTTGGAGCAAGCTTCTTCGTAGTCTTCTGTACAGGATTCATTTTGGGGCTTGTGCAAGGTTTCTGTAGGGTTCTTCATGGGTTCTTTGTAGGGTTCACTGTGAGCGGATAGGGGTCTTCATAGAGTGCTCTCTAGGCTTTTATAGGGGTTCCAGACGGTTTCTGTAGAATGTTTTTTGTTTTAAGGTTGCTCTAGCACTCAAGGGGTCTACAGTGTTTCTTTAATCAGGCTTCCAAAAGTTTCTTTGAGGGTTCTTTCGGCTTCCTTCAGTTTCCTGTAAGGGTTCTATAGGCTTTCTTTAAAGTAGTAGGGTTTGTTTCAAGGGTGGTATGTGGGCTCCTGTAAGGGTAGTTTGAGTTCGACAGGGGTCCAGAATCAGAAGGGGTTGGAGTTCTAGGGTTTGCAGTTTGTGTTTGGGTTTGGAGAAAGGGTTTAGGGTTTAAGGTTTAGGTGGAAGGTTTTGGGTGTAGTGAAAGAAATCTGGGACATTATAAAGGACATATTATATGGCAGTTGTAAAACCGTGTTGTTAGTATAAAATGCCCGATTCATAGGGGCCGGAACAAGTAGTGACACTGCCCCCTTATCGTCCCATAGATAGTCCTTGAGTCTATATATATATATATGTTTTTTTGTTCTACCATACTCAAACTCCCCAGGCCCTAAACCTTCAACCCCTATTGAACCCTGACGTTTTGCTCGACGCTTTTGACCCGAAGGTGAAACCAAGGCATGGCCGCTTCGTCAGCCACCTGCACAAGCACAAGCAGAAGCGCAAGGCAGCGGGGCTGTCGGGTGCAGTTTAGGGGTTACGGTCGAGGACTTCGGGTTTAAGGTTTAAAGTTTAGGGGTTTAGGGTTTGGGGTTTAAAGTTTAGGGTTTAGGTTATAGTTTGGGGTTTGCGTTTCAAGCTGGCGCTAAGCTGTTTTTATTTTTCGATGCATGGGTTGCTGCAAGTGCGAAGACTTCAATAAAACATGCGCGTAGCATCACGTAGCTTGATATCATGTCATGGCGACCTAGATAATGTAGGATCCGTACAAAATCGTATAATGTTTCTTTAATGATCAGGTTTCTACAATTACTACACAACACAGCCCGGATTCTTTCTTGCGTCGTCCTTCGTGCTCTCCTCCGACTCAAGAGACCCCCTAATATGATATAAGGTGCACTCCTTAATTCCCTTATAGAACCCATATAGACCCCTTTAAGGAACCCCTGTAATATGATTTAGGGTATATTCCTTAACTGAGGTGTTTTGGAGTCTCTGGGGACCGTAAAGCAAAACTCAGAGCAAGCAAAACCTGCGGACCCGGGGCTTCTTTTGGGGTTCAGGGGGTTTAGGGGGTTTAGGGGGTTTGGGGGTTTGGGGTTCAGGCTTCGTGAGGGTTTAGGGGTTTAGGGATTTAAGGTTTAGATTTTAGGGCTTATAAGGGTTTAAGGGTTTAGGGTCTAGGGTTTAGGGCTTGCGTAAAGGATCAGTTTCCGTACTAAGTACAGTCACACAGTTTGTAACATACATCTTTCTGGTAGTAGACCCGATTGAGGGTCCCCATGAAACGTGGTGTAAAGCCCAATGCAACAACACCCTCAGTAAAGCCCTATACAAATGTTGCCGCTTTTAGGGCACTGGACAATATCCGTATTTATCATTACCATGAAGTTACAAGTACCCATAGGCCCCTGAGTAGTTCCTCTTTGGGACTACCTTGTAGGATTCTAAACTTTGGGGCCTATGGGTAGGAGCCTCTTTCGCAGGCGAGATCGCGCAAGAAGGGTCGAGGAGTTCGCAGAGGCCTGGAAGCCGCTTCATATGGGTTCCAAACGGTAGACGGCGTTGCTCTTGAGACCCTCTCTGTCAATGTTGCTACAAGGCAAACCCAGGAGGCTATGATCTTTATGATTCTCATTATTATCATTATCACTGATATTTTTACTAACAGTATTATGATTTATGAATGTAAGCATACCATCATAACTTTTATTATTACTATTATAGTGTTTCATGTATTGATGTTGTTGGACCCAAGGGGCTTATGACTCTAAAAGGCAAGATAGGTCCCATAAAGGTTGCTTCGGAGCTCCTTCAACCCCTAAACGCCCAAACTCCTAAACCCGAAATCCCTAAACCCTAAGCCGTTGCAGTATAAAGCTCACGAAGATATTTAGGTATGCTATTTGCATTTTGGGTTTAATGGGCTTTGGAAGGTTCCATAGCTACATGGGTTTAGGGTTTAGGGTTTAGGTCTTACTGGGTTTAGGGTTCCATAGCTGTTCCATAACAGTTCCATGAGGGCTTCTAGAAGGTTAGGAGGGTTCTCTGAGGCTTGTAGGTTTTTTGGGCGTCGGGGTTTAGGGGTTTAGGGTTTAGGGGTTTAGGATTGCAAGGTTCAGGGTTTACTTAAAGGATCAGGAGATTTATGCCGTGCGGCTAAAAGTGCCTTATTGCCCTCCCCCCCCCCCCACAATCCGCTAAAGCACCCGCAATTAACACTTAACGGAACCCTAAAACGGCCCTATACCCTAAACCCTAAACCCTAGAAAAGGAACCTTTTAGGATCCTCAAGTATACAGGGAAGAGGATTTCTCTGCATCCTCGCGCCAGGCCATGCCGGACTCGCCCAGATAGATGTCCGTGAGGCCGGTTTAGGGTTTAGGGTTTAAGGTTTAGGGTTTAGGGTTTAAACCCTCCACCCTAAACCGCTGGGGTTTAAGCTTTTGGGAATTTAGGGGTAAGGGTTATAGGAAAATTCATTAGGGTTTCGACTTTAGGGTTTAGGGGTTAGGGCTTACGAGGCTTATTGGTTTCGGGTTTAGGGTTCAGGGTTTTCGGGGGTTCGGTTTTAGGGTCTAAGGGTGTAGGGGTTTCGAGTTTAGGGTTCAGGGGTTGGGGTTTAGGGCTGGATTTGGCTGATTGGGCGTCCTTAAAGGGTTCCTCAAGGTTTCAATAGGTCTGGGGCCTAGGATTTAGACAACCCCAAACCCTAAAACCCTAAACCCTAAATGGCGGCCAAGGCGGCTAGGGGTCTTATGAGAATTTTAGTTTTTGGGCCTGGCATCGATTTTAAGATGTTTTGTGGGGGTTTACGGCGGACTGAGATTTCAAGTGCCGAATTTTAATCATATCTAGTTTGGGGTCTAACAGCCACTGGTAGTACCTCGTATGGGTTGTTTGAAGTGTCGAAAAGTTGCACTCCGCAGGATCAAATAGTTAGAAAAATTGTTCGAGTTAGGGTTTAGGGTATTTCTTGAGGGATGTTCATTTCAAGGGTTTGAATAGGGCGTCAGGCGTCTTTGGACTGGATGTACCCTAAGCTCTATAGACCCCAACCCGAAGGACTCAAGTACCTCACGGTCAAACACTCTCGCCAATTACTTGTCTACAAAAGCCTTGAACCCTAAACTTCTATAGAACCGTTATGGGAACTAGAAGCCCTAAAGAGTGTTTCCAAGAAGTTCAGGCTTGTATAGGGTTGGGATAGACTCGCTTCAGACTCCGGAGGTTCACGGTCTCGCGGGTAGGTGAGGGCGGCAATAAGATGAAGCCCATCAACCTCACCTTCAAGGACATCAAGAAGATCACGTTGGGCTGCATCACCTTTGTGGCTAGCCAGGGCAAGTACAAGAAGACGACGAAGTTTATGCCCTGGGCGGTGGTGCCCAGCACCGCCAGTGAAGACGATGTTAGGGCCGCTGCTGAGGTAGCGAAGATGAGTCTCAGTCACTTCCAGTCCCTCATGCAGCGCGAGCAGCTCGATCCTTCTAGTGACGCAGCTCACGTGGCAGGCCCGGAGGAGGAGGGCGGGTGGTGGCCCGTTCTGGCGTTGCAGACGGGCCACTGGAACCTTGCCGATGACGTGGTCACTGTGTGCCTCTATCAGCTTTGGCTCGTCATTCGGAACCTCCCAAACCCATCAAACACCAGACCGCGCCGATATCCTAATCCCTTGTAGAAGCCTGAAAGGCAGCCTTAAAGGAAGCCTCAGGACCTTTATAGAAAACCGTACAGGAGCTGTACAGATAACCTAAAACCCTGGCTCAGTTCTCGTCTTCACTTCAAAGGCCCCAGCAGAAAGAAATGTGAGGCAAACCATCAGACCATTAGTAGAGAGATTGATGGTGCACCTTAATACCGTCCATGAAATTGAAACAGAATCTGGAGCCCTTCAGCTTATAATGGTTCAGGGTTTAGGGTTTATAGACTCTAGAAGCCCTAAACCCTAAACGACACCCCTCAACCCTAAACCCTCTATCCCCAAACCTACATCCTATACCGCTAGACCGTCTTCCCTACGTTATCCCCAAATAACCTATATTTGTAAGCATTTCCATACGGAAATCATTATCAGAAGCCCTACAAATTTAGGGTTTCTAGGGTTCAGGTAAACCCTGAACCAGTCCTAAACCCAAACCCCTAACCCTAAACCCCTAAACCCTAAACCCCTAAACCCTAAACCCTACAACCTACGCCCCGAGAGCCCTACACCCCTAAACCCTACATCCTAAACCCCTACACCCTCACCCCTAAACCCCAACCGCCAAGCCCTGGAATTCATGGAAGGCCGGTGCATTCAACGAGTCCCAGGCAGCAGGCAGAGGTCGACTGTGGGCTAAAAAGGGGGCCTTGAATGCTTAGGATAGGATTACTTATGGGTTTGGGGTTTATAAGCTTAGGAGAGGATTACTTATGGGTTTGGGGGTCAGGAATCTCTAAAGGTTTCTATAACAGCTTTGATGATTTCCCATGCTGTTGGGGTCTGTTGCTGCTGCGATAATGATTAGGATAGGGTGTTGGGCTTAGGGCTCCTTTGCAGGCGCTATAAGGATTCCTATATGGGATCTATAAGGAGTTCCTATGAAAAACCTGTCGGGCTACTACGTGGGGTCGGTCCAGGGTTAAGGGTTCAGGGGGTTTTGCGCTTCAGTTCAGATTTAGGATAGAGTCCTTTAAGGGTCCCGTCTAAAAGGTTTCTGGAACAAGCTGTACAAGGGCTTCTGTAAGGGTTTAGGGTTGAGGGGCCGTAATGATTAGGATAGAGCTCTGGGGCGCACTACGAGATTATAACTATACTAAGGAGGCGCAAACAATGATATTGCGCTTAGTATTCATTGTGCTTCCTCTGTGTGCCGTATTTGGGGGGTTGGGGAAAGGGCGTGATAAGGGTTCCTTAATTAGGTGGGAGATTCGTATACAAAGGTTCTACAGTTTCAGCTTGCTTAATGCATTGGCTCTATAAGAGTTTATGTATTAGTCTGTTTCTGCCAACCTAGTTTCTGTGTTATTGGACCCTAACTTAACCCTAACTGTGAAATTGGTTATCCAAAAACAGGAACCACATGGGAGGGTATAGGTGGTTTTCCTCGTGTTCCCCAATACAAGGGCATTGAATGGAGTGTTGTTCGGTTCTTCAAGCAAATTTGATGGACCCTAAACCCTAAACCATATAAACCCTAAACCCTAAAGTGCTTGTCCAGGTGAGCAGGATGGTTCAGACAAGAAGCCATCGGTGCAGGCTGGAATTTGCACTGTTCGGCTCTGCTTTTTGCTGTAAAGCTCGAAACCCCACACCGCAATTTCAGAGTCCACACCCCCAAACGGGGGCTTTGCGATGCTGTTCGAAATTTGCCGTCACGACCCCGAAACCCGAGCCCAAAATTGGATCCAGGATTCAGCTCCCATACTTGCAGAAGCTGTCTATTCCGTGGCTTAGGAGGAGTACATGAAAAGCACGGGGTATACCGGGATGTAGACTACTTTCTAAGGCCTAGCTTCGTGCGGGTTGGTTTGGCAAGCTTTAAATCCTGAGTCGCTGCATCCTCCCACCCTTTGTTGCAGTAGGGTAGCTTGTGCAGCGACCCCGCCCAAGATACGCTCTGCGGGACTACCCTAACCCTTAGACTAGAACCCTCACAACCATTTGTAGAACCCCTTTTTGGACCTTATTTCAGAACTTTCATAGAGCCCTCAAACTCTAGTTATATAGAACCAAGATGCCCTTATAGCCTCATAGAGCCCTAAAGAAGGATCCACTGTAGATCCCGGGAAGATCTTGTCTTGAATCCAAACCCTAAGCCTCTAAACCCTAAACCTCTAAACCCTGAACTCGAAACTCTAAACCCGTTAGACACTACACCGTTCTAAACCCTGATGGATCCCAGGCTTAAAGACCCCCAAAGCTCTTAGATCCAAACCCCAAACCCTAAAGCCTAAATCCCAAAACCTCTTAAGTTCCAGGCCTTCGGCTCCGGCATTTAGGGCTTGAAGTTTACGGGGGATCCTTATGGATACCGTCCGTTTAATACAAGAGCGAGGTAACTTTGCGGCTCCGGCAGCCCAAACCCCAAGCCCTGTACACCCTAAGCCCTCGGCTTGCTTCGGAGCGGAAGGCATGAGACTAGGAAGGTTCGATAAGGGTTCGGTAGGGGTCGGAAGGTTTCAGGAAGTGATTATCTATCCATCTATCTATCTAAATTATATATCTTTATCTGCCATAAAAAGCAGCGGGGTCTCTCTTGCAAAGCACTGTGCACGCCAGGCCAAGTACCTTCAAGGGCCTCTTGGCTGCAGCGATGGAGCAGCGCTGTGCAGCTCCACCCTGAACCCTAAGCCAGCAGCGTTTCGGGATTTAGGGTTTGCGGTTTAAGATGTAGGGTTTGGGGTTTGGGGCTTTAGGCTATTGTGTAGGGGCTTAGGGGGCTTTAGGGGTTCAGGGTTCCTTACGGGGTTTACACAACTTTCCCCGGGTTAGGACTTGAGCGTGTGCGGTGCCTTTGTGTTACGGCTTTCGGTATTTAGGCGTGGGGCTTAATGGGCTTCGATGTTTAAGTATTGTTTGCTTGAAGTATTGGCTGAAGGCTTTAGAGTTTAGGACGCAGCGCAGTAGTCCAAATCCCACATCGTTGTTGTGGAATAGTTCGGGTCTAGCAGGACCCTGAAGGGCTTTGTGGGATTGAGCCATTTTCTGTAAGGAGGTATCGGCTTTTCTAGGTATTGGAGTTGTCGAGCTGGCTTCAGGTGTATGGGGTCTGCGGCTACAGTCTAGGGTTTTCTTGAGTCGCGGTTTCTGATAGGTTTCTGAACCCCTGAACCCTGAACCCTATAAACCCTAACCCTAAGCCCCAACAGGGCTCGCAGGGTCTGTATGGTTTTGGGGCTGCAGGGCTAATAGGGCTTGTAGGGTTTACTATAGGGTTTAGGGATTCAAGCTTAGGGCTGAAGATTTTTAAGGGCTTGTAGGGTTTTGGGTTCAGGACGCCTACAGGCAGGCATGTTAGCCTGTCGGCTGCGTCCTAAGCGATCTTTGCCCGAGAACTTCAACACCCAAGATACACGGCCCTCCCCCTAACCCCAAACCCCAAACCCTAAACCCTAAACCCTCCACCCTCAGCTCAGCAAACCCCCAAACCCTAAACAGCCCGACAGCGTCAAGCCGAAATCGAGAGGTCGGAATAACTTTACATAAATCCCCCGGTTCTAGGACATTTTCAGGTGGGTGTATAGAAGCCCTATATACTCTAAACTCCCCACCTGTAGTTTCCTTTAACTTGTCGCAAGTACATAGCTATGCTACCATACCCCCAATGCGCAAGCCCCTCCAAGTATTGCGCTTGATTGAAGGGGATGTTCTGTCGGGGCCCAAGCTGGGACCCTACAGGTGATGTTCGCCGGTGCTATGGAAGTTGTGGGCCACGTTTCCTGCCAACGGAAGTTCTTGGGAACGGGACCAAGAAGAAGCTGAACTATGATGCCCAATGCTACAGTTGGAGCGTTGCTGGGCAGCAGGTTTCCCGTGCACCGGAGGATCTTGCTTACGCTGAAACAATGCACCCCGAGACGTGTGCGGAGCTATTTCTACGTGGATGGTAGACTACCAAGAGGAGCTGCGCCGTGCAGCCCAGGAGAAGCGTAAGCGGCCAGCGAGAGCAACAAAAAGCCGCAGAACGTTCGCGACCGCCGTGGGCAGTCTCGAAGAGATCCGAAGCACCGAGAACAAAGACAGCGGCGACACCCCCCGGGACTGGTGTGCACGGGAAATGACTCTGAAGCTGTACACCGCCTTGTTCTGAACCCGTACGGTCAGGAAGAGGGCAATCACCACAAGCGCCCGGGTTCAGGGTTTCGGGTTTGTAGGGCTTAGGTTGGGGTTTAAGATTCAGGGTTTAGGGTTCAGGGTTTAGGGTTTAGGATAGGGCGCTTGCAAATGCCTGAACCGCGTCAACATGGACTTCACCAAGGCAACAGGTCTGGTCTATCCGTCGCAGTTCGTTGTCGTGACCTTCTTGGACATTGCCGAAGAGTGCGTTCAGGACCTCCATCCTCCTGTGAAAGTATGGAAAGGAGTGCCGCCTGGCATTGGTCAGAAGGAGTTCGACTCGGACACTCTTTCCTGTTCTTTGCAGTTTGGGGTGAAGCACACCCACGCGGCGGCACCGTCCTAGCTTGCCAGGGCGAGAACTTGAAGAACCCTTGTAGAAACCTGTCAAAACCCTATAGCGTGCAACGCCCTGTTCCAAACCCTAGACCCTAAACCCTACCTTAACCTACCAAAACCTACTTTTTTGTAGGGTCCCTATAAATTCATATTAGGGTTTATAATAAGAACCTACAAAAAAGTAGGTTATGGTAGCCTAAGGTATATTAAGCTTCGGGCATGGAGTCCGAGGTTTCAATCGAAAAGCAGCTCAGGTACTGCCCCTCTGCTGGAGCCAAGGTGGCCGCTCGGCAGCCTGTGTGATGCCTTTAAAACCCTAAACCTAAACCCTAAACCCTACGGGTTTAGGGATGTTGGGCTCATGGTTTAGGGGTTCAGGGGTTCAGGGATTTAAGGTTTAGGGATTTAGGGTTTAGGGTTTATACGTTTGTTCATAAAGCGCAAGCCGCCGGCTTTAGAGAAGGTTACCAAGGGCTTCACCAGGGTTTGGTATGCGTATTCTACTTTCGGGTTTCGGACTGAGATCTATTTAGGGTTTGGGGTTTAGGGTTTAAGGTTTAGGGTTTAGGGTTTAGGGTTTTAGGGTTTTAGGGTTTAGGGTTTAGGGTTTGGGATTTCTACTGGATCTTGCGGAGACCGTGTTGCGTGTCTTTGGGAGGTTGCAGAAGAGGGCTTTATACGGCTCCACAGTTTCGTTCAAACGACGCCCTGCAGTGTGTTTTCCCCTCTCATGCTTTCAGAGTTATGGGCTTTACAGGGGTGTGGGTTTCGACAAGGTGGTATGGAGGTTTGCAGGGTTGCTCTGCAGCAAGCATAAACCTACATGGAGATATGATGCGACCTAAAAATTGGCTTAGAAGGCTGCCGGGCCGCACCGTACGCTTTCGGCGGCTTTTTGCGTGTAGTGTGGCGGGAGCTGAGAGATTCCGGATGCAGGGTTTTCGGTTTGGGGTGAGGCCAGCTCGGACGTGTGGAAGATTTGCTGTTCTTGGGACTTCGGGACGTGGGTTTTCAGGACGTAAAGGCTTCAGGGTTTGATTTCGGTTTTCGGCCCCTAAACCGTAGACAGACCCTCTCAGGGCCTACGCTAAACCTCCGTGGCAGAAGAAGAGCTCAGGTGACATTTGGAGCGGATCATACGGAGGAAGACTCCGGTCCCTCTGTCTGCAGGATGTGAGCCTTGGGTTTAGGGTTTAGGACAAATCGTTAAACATTCTACAGGCAGTTACTTACCTCAGTGTAGGGTTGTAGATTAATGTTTCGTGGGAGGTTACGAGTAGTTATTATGTACTTGGGCTCATAGGCCTGCTTCAGGTGTTTCGGGCGTAGCATGCGGCCCTGTTTTCTCAGAGTCACAGCCTCAGGGACGGGATGAGTGGTTCAGCCGGATACTGAGTCCGTTTTGGGGCTTAGGGTTTCGGGGTTTGGGGATCCGGGATATGAGGTCTTGGGATCAGGGTTTAGGGTGTAGGACTTGGGTTTAGGGTTCAGGGTGTAGGATTTTGGGGGATTAGGGTCTAGTTGTCTGAAATGCCCCTGTCCTTGCGAGGAGCCCAGCTGATCGACTAAAGTTGGGATCGTACGACGTGCCTTGAGGTTTGACACCGAAAAGTTTAGGCCCGCTGGGTCTTTGGGCTTGTAGGAAAGTCCCTAAACCTGCAAACCCCTAAGACCCTAAACCCTAAACCCTAAACCCTTAAGACCCTAAACTCCGGCCTCAGAATAGTTCCTGCCCAATCAAGGCTTCTTCCCAGCAGTTGACCCCATCGACGAAGAGCATAGTTGGTTGATGCATTTAACAGGTGCGGAGCGTCGAATGATGCAGGAGCATGCTGTGCCAGGGAGGGTGATTGACAGGGTCGATCAGCTATTCCAACAGCTGGATGACTTTGCAGCTGCTGAGGCGGGTGCGGAAGCCAGGTGGGGATTAGGTCGGCTTGTACGTCGAGCCGATGAGGGCATGGTGGCCATGCAGTGCATTTTAGACGTCCTGTTGAGGAGGTTGAGACCCCGTGGGCACTGGCCCGTCATCAGGGTGCCCAGGAGAGAGGTGGACATGCTCCGGCATTTCAATCGTGCCCGCAACTACGGGTCCGTCTTTGAGGACACCCTGGCCTTTCACCTCAATGTCCCTCTCCAGCCGACGGAAGACTCTGCAACCCTTCACGAAGGTGTTCAAAGTGAACCTTTGGCGACCGCTCTACCCGGACCTGATGTACATGCTGTGGCCTCTTCCTCTTCGCCCTCCCAGAGACCGTCGAGATCGCCGCGCAGCCGCTCCAGATCAAGAAGCACCGGTGGAGGAGAAGTGGAGAGTGAACATGCAGATGCTGCCTCAGCTGGGGCGTCGACCTTCCAACGAGCTCTCGCAGGCGAGCTCCTGGGCATCTGGCGCGAACAGGAAGTGGATGGAGGACAAAGCATGACACCAACTGGAGAAGCAGCAGAACTCGATGTCTCCTTGGCCTCTGGGGCAGCTGGGCCCAGCACAGGGACGACGTCTTTGGATGCGATGCCTGGGGTCCCTGCTACTATGTCGTCTTCCCCTGGGGTCAGTTTGGATGCAGCATTGAGCATCTCCTCGTCCTTGGTGGCCACTTCTTCTTCGGCGACTCCCTCTTCGGTTACTCCGACGACAACATCCAGTCTGTCCTCATCGCTGGTGGTGGCTTCCCTGACTTCCTCGACGCCCTCGACGACCCCCTCGACGAGAACCCCGTCGCCTACAACGACTTGGTGCACGACATTGCCTACTTCGACATCGACGACAACCTCGACAACCCCGGCGACCCTGAGCTCCTCTAACACGACTTGGACCTTGACGACACCGGTGACCTCAGATGCTGCTTCAGTGGCTGCGACGAGGTGGGGACGAGACGTTGGGAGTGAGATGCTGGAGACGGGGGTGTGGCCTCTTCTGTCCTCTACCACGTCGACATCATCGAGTTCCTCTCTGACGACTTGGCCCTCCGACGTGGTGCGGGACACTGTTACCAGGGACCTACAGGTGGCAAGCAGTGCGGATGTGGTGGATGCTCTCCAGCGACTTCTTGCACGTGCGCGGGCTCTACTGCACCACCAACGTCTTCTTCATGACGCCCTGGAGGAAGTGCTTCCATGGCTCCTGACGGCCCCGAATGCAGAGGTGCTCAATGGCCCAACTCTGGATGCCAGAATCTGGCAGGCAGTCGCCAGGGAGGCCTCCCACGGATCCAATCCGTCACCGTCGGCCACATCCACGATCAACCAGGCACCCATGGTCCTGCTGCAGCCTGGGTTCCCGGTGAATCATGCTGCCATCCACGATGAACTGCCTGGGATGAGCTCCTCTGTGATTGCGGGTTTGCGACGTCGCGCCTGGCAGCAACATGTTCTTTCCCTCGGTCCGAATAACACTGGGGCTGGCATTGAAGGTGAAGGACAGGATGATGATCTCTTCCTCATCCACTTGGACCCGACTCGCCGAGTACCGGTTCCTCCCGGATGTCCGCCTTTTGCAAGCATGCCCCTGAATGTTGAACATGGTCGCCGTCGTGCCCGTGTTCCCCGAGCAGGCCCTGCTGTTGCCAACCACCCGTCGAGGCCTCCAGCTGACACTTCAGTGGCCTCCTCCGCGGGGGTGACTTTGCGTTGGCCGTCGACTTCTGCCACACCCACGCTGTCTTCTACCATGGAGCTGGGCGTCGATACAGCTGCTGCCTCCAGTTCTGAGCCCTCCTTGGGTGCCGGTGCCGTGGATGTAGAAGTTAGCCGTGAGAGTCCTCCTGTGTTCCCGTCTGGACGTCGTGAGCGTAGTCGCAGCCGTGATGGCCATGTCTGAGCCTAGTCGGCCTCCTCTGTTTTCTATGAGGCGATGTTTTGACACTTTTGCCGTAAGAGCCATTGTGTCGCAAACAGTGCATGCCTGCTACAGGCAAGCCTTTTGAGCCGAGCGCGACAGCTGTGTGAAAGGGGCCACTGCACTTTAAAAAAAAACCCTAATCCCTAAACCCTAAACCCTTAAGACCCTAAACCCTAATCCCTAATCCCTAAACCCTAAACCCTTAAGACCCTAAACCCTAAAACCCTGGAGCCCAAAGACTCCCAGAGAACCCAAGATCCCTTAATTAAGGTTTTAGGGTTTAGGGTGTAGGGATTTAGGGATGTTGGGCTTAGGGTTTAGGGTTCTAGGGCTTTAGAGGCTGAGTAGGTAACCTTTAACCCTTTTTGGGGGCTTATAGAATCCTACTATACCCATAGGCTCCTTATTCCTTTTTGTGGCTGGTATTTAGGATCCTATAAGGTAATGCCACAAAGGAACTACTAGGGAGCCTACTATACTGTAATCAAAAGGCTAAGCTTGTTTGGGCTAGGGCACTCAGCCCCTGAGTTCAAGAAAGCTAGGGTTTATTAGGGTTTAAGGTTTAGGGTTTAGGATTTAGGGGTTAGGGTTTAGGGTTTATTAGTGTATGGGTTTTAGGCTTAGGGTTTACGGCTTGAGAGGGCGAAGACGAGATAGTATTAGAAGTCCTCTGGGCTTTTTATTACTATGGCACTACCATGTGCCCAACAACCCAATTCCAAGTACTAGGGCCTCCATAACCCTGCCAAATCCCTCTCAATCCCTTATAGAACCCATACAAAGAAACCCTAGTCTAAACTATGACGGCCTCAACCCGAAACCCTAAACCCTAAACCCTAATCCCCTAAACCCCTAACCCCTATAACCTTTAAACCCTGTCGCCAAGAAGCCACGACGACCCAGCCGCCGGACCTGGCGGCAGAAAATGTTGCGGCCTGAGAAGACGGGGTTCCTCGAAACTTTCGGGGCTAAGGATTCAGGGTTTAAGGATTCAGGGTTTAAGGATTCAGGGTTTAAGGATTCAGGCTTTAAGGATTCAGGGTTTAGGATTCAGGGTTTAAGGATTTAGGATTCCGGGTTTAGGATATACAACCATAGTCTTTAAGGATTTAGGGTTTCAGGGAGAACTGCCCTGCCCGGAGTATTATTCCAACAGGTTTCTATAGCAGGGCTGTTGCAAAGGTTTAAAGGTCTTGGTTAGGGATTCCCTCGGGGGATATGCTAAGGGTTCAGGCTTTAAGACCCTAAACCCTAAACTTTAATGTTTCTTTTAGGCTTCTCTAGGGTTTGCTGTTGAGGGTTCTTCTCAGGGTTCTTGAGTGTTTGCCCTTCAGCCTCCTTATGGGCTCGGGGTGGTTCACACATAATATAAAGGCCTAAAGAATTACCTATATTATTACTATAAGTAAGGCATAATAGAACCCCCAAAGTGAAAACCTTATTCTAATCAGCCGGCGCATGGCAGGACCACGTCATACGGGCGCATATGCATCATATGCCCAACATGAATTGGACGAAGGCAAATGTGAAGAGGAACAAAGGTGCCAGCAGCAAGAAGGCGAAGACCATGAGGCCAAGCTGCTCAAATTTGTTTAGCAT
The DNA here is from genome assembly GCA_905231915.1 of Symbiodinium necroappetens. NCBI lineage: Eukaryota > Dinophyceae > Suessiales > Symbiodiniaceae > Symbiodinium > Symbiodinium necroappetens. Next base: position 19,409 of record CAJNJA010069530.1, read on the forward strand.
CGTGGTTACGAGCTGTCTTTCTGGACTGCGGCAGATGCTTTCGAAATGAAAGAAGGCAGAGATTGCGGTCGTCCGTTATTGATACTGTATCTGTTGATTACAGCTGCATTGTCATGCAGGTATTATGGGTTTGTATACAACTTCACTAGAGGCGGCCCGGTAGATATTTCGATTCAATATGATCCAATCACAGTCTTCGGCAGTAATTACTCATCTCAGCAAGACTTCCCACAGTATCCCTAACTATCGCATCCCGTTCTGGCTGGCTTGCAACACCTACCGAAGCATTTCTTGTCCCGCCGAAAAAAGTTGAGCACAGAGCCTAGTGTTAAGGCCTTGGCTTGAATTTCTCCAAACCATAAATTGAACTCAGCTCTTAGACGACTGACGACAATCCGAAATCCTAAACCCTAAACCCCAAAACCCTAAATCCTAAACCTTAAACCCTAAAGCTCGAGCGCCCCTCAGGTCCTGTAAGCTGCCAGGCCTTAAGCCCTAAACCCTAGACGTTTAGGGCTTTGGGTTTGGGGTTGCTGGTTTCCTTTGACGGATCAAATGCCATGACGGCCTCCTACTCCTACTTTAACTGCTTCTTTACACGATGGTTTCACATCATTGTCAGATATGTACCTGAGTGCTTTCAGACTGCTGGTTCTAAACCTGGTTTCAGGACCTTGCAGGATTGTTCTTGAATTGCGAGGCCATCTGCGGGCCTAAAGGACTCAACTGCTATTTCTTCCTAACTTTTAAGACGTTAAGAGCTCATTAGTATACTTGTACTGCAATGTACCCTCCCCCACCCCACAAAAAAGACTCTATACAAGTTAAAGAGGCCCCCATATATCTGCAAGAATGACGGGGGCCTGAACTGCACTAAACCCTAAAACCCCAAACCTTGAACCCTAAACTGCTAAGCCCTAAACCCGAAACGGGATATTTGAAGATCGTTGTCTCGCACAGGCCGCCAAGAACGCGCTCTCGCAGAATGTTTGTCCGTACCGATACTATGCGACCTGGCCTTTTGGGGCTGTCTAGGGGCGCCTTGGAGGTTGCCTTTGAAGAACTCCGACTCCTTCAAGAGCTCTTTCCAGAGCTTATTTCCATATAAGGTCTTAGGATTTGGGGTTTAGGTTTCTTCAAAGGTTCGGTATGAAGGTTCAGGCTTTTGGGCTTTAGGCTTCAGGGCCCCGGGGTCTCTTGGCTTTCGGTTTAGGATTTAGGGTTTTAGGGTTTTAGGGTTAGGTTTAGGGTTTGAGGGTTTAGGGTTTTAGGGTTTTAGGGTTAGGTTTAGGGTTTGAGCGTTTAGGGTTTGAGGGTTTAGGGTCTGAGGGTTTGGGGTTTGAGGGTTTAATTTAGGGCCTAGGGTTTAGGGGCGATTGACGGGGCTGGTCTTGGTTTAGGGGTGTTACAAGGATGCGGGGCGTTAAAGGTCAATACGGGTTATATCGGTGGGTACTGAACCCTGAAACACCAAACCCTAAACCCCTAAACTTCCCAAATTGTTAAACCCCGAAACCCCTCAACCTAAACCCTAAACCGCCTAAACCCCAAACCCTATAAACCTAAAACCTAAGCCCCAAAACCCTACACCCTGTACAAACCTATAAACGCTAAACCCTAAACCCTATATAAACCCTATGTACCTAAACCATCAAGCCCTATATTAATAGAAACCTATAAACGCTAAATCCTAAACCCTAAAACCGAAAACCTTCACCCTACACCCTAAAACCTAAACCCTAGACCCTCTATAAACCTATAAACCTAAACCCTACACCCGAAGAGCCGGAGCCACACAGATGGGAAGCTCAGGTCTTCGAAGTTCTCGAGACCGTCGGGGGCTCCACGTCCTGGGAGATCGCCGAGCTTCGCCTGTGCCCTGTTTTGTGTTTAGGGTTTAGGGGTTTAAGGGGTTTAAGGGTTCAGGGTTTAGGGTTTATGGGGGGACTCTTCGGGTTCAGGATGTTAGGGTTGACGGATCTTAGAGCATATTTGTTGTTTAAAAGCGGCTGTTGGTCTTTATAGTTGCATTTCTTGCACGTGTTTGCTGTAGAAACGATGCTGTTTTGTGTTCTTGTGCTTCAGACCTGTTGCCTGTTTCGCAGAGCTGGAAGTTTGGGTGCAAGCAAGAGTAAGGCCAGGCACTCAGAAAGATGCACAGTGCTTTATCAATGGCGCATGCTTCAGCTATACTGGCAAGGACCGAAGAATGAATCAGGCGGAGTTGGACGAAG
>CAJNJA010069541.1:0-22396 GCA_905231915.1 Symbiodinium necroappetens
AGTAAGTAGTAAGTAGTAAGTAGTAGGTAGTAGGTAGTAGGTAGTAGTAGTAGTAGTAGCAGCAACAGGAGTAGTAGTAGTAGTAGTAGTGGTGGTGGTGGTGGTGGTGGTGGTGGTAGTGGTGGTATTAGTAGCAGCACCTCTAACGCAACAACATGCTCCTGGAAATGTACTGTAAACTTGCCCGATATTGCCTCAAACATGTCCAAACCATCTCTGGAAACGTACAAACAGCAACGCAAATTAGCCTACAAGTACTTGTGGGTGCAAGCGGAGGTACTGCGTGGTCGCTTCTGTTTCCTGTTTTCACATATTGGAGCTTCCTGGTTTTTGACTTCCGCGGCTGCTTGCTTTTGACGCGAGGCCACCCCTTTTGCGACAGGCAGCTGCTGGTTTGCTGACTCGATTTGCAGACAATCGCCCCGGATTTGCTGACACAAGCTACTCCCAGTAATTCTAGTAGTGCTAGTGGTACTAGTAGTACTGGTAGCACTCGTACTATTAGTACTACAGGCACTAGTAGTAGTTCTAGTAGTAGTAGCAGCATTGGCAGCAAGAGGAGGAGGAGTCGTCGATAGCAGACAGGAGTAGTTTGTGGTCCATGATACGAGGAGGACGACCACCAAGACTTGGACATATAGACAGTGACAGCCTCCCTAAACCCTACACCCTAAACCCTAAACCCCAAACCCTAAAACCCTAAACCGTGACAGCCTCAATCATAACAAAAAGGATTTGCGAGACCAGATCTGGCAACAATCTGCCTCGCTCTCTGGCAAGGATAGGTCCTTCTTCGCTTTGCTACACCAGTGCGCATGAAGCCCCGGGCCAAAGCCCCAAAACCCAAAATCCCCAACCATACAAGTGGCTGTTTCTTCAGATATACTTACTACCCGGACAGACAACAGACCACACAAACATGACAGCGTCACACGTTCGGACGTATGGAGGCGGTCTGGAAGTTGGAGGATCTGAGGCAAAAACATCTATGCAGTTTCCGAGTTCCCAACGCTTCTGGTATGAACAACTGTACTTTGAAACCGCGGCACTTCCACCAAAAACTCAGCGAGCCTTCCACGAAAGAAATGCTGGGATGCCTTCTTGTCGGCCCGCTGAAGCAGCTCTGCTCGCGATGCCTGCGAAGCGGGGAGGCTGGCCATCTTGCTGATTGGGGAGTCCACGTTTACGGCTTTCTGTTCAAGACTGGTTCTTACTCCACTCGTACGAAAAACCCTTCCATCTTGTGTGAAAGGCGCTTTCGCCTCGGACTCTGTGTGCAAAGGTCATGTTACCTATACTGTAAGTTCACTTCAGGGTCACCCGACGACAACCGTGCAGCTTCACCCCAAGCACAGGCCCTAGCATGGAAACAACCGCAAGTGAGCATCGAAGTCATCATCTGATTTTGTGCATAATAAAAGCCCAGAACCCACCAAGGACGACCAAGCATACAGAAAACCGAGAGCCGAGCCTCTTTACTGAAGGCAGCATGGCCGCGTGCTTTGGCATGACACTGATCATGCTATTTCAGATCTTCGAGAGGGATAGTGCTATTAAGCTACTACTCCGTGTGTATACCGTCGAACCCTCTAATCGAATACTTCTTTTGCACCTCTGTGTTTTCCTGTAAGGACTTCATATACGAACTTCACGTGCTAGGCATGCCCAAGGCAGAGCAGCAATGGCCTCTTCCTGGCAGATGACACGCTCCAGCTCTGCACGTGCCTGCCGCGATTAGGTGCATCCCCTGAGGTTGTTGCCGATCATCGGTCCTAGTGCTATGTAATGTAGAGGCCCCAATAAATAGAATTGTGTTTAGGGGTATATAGCAGCATCATCTACATTCTGAGGAACCCTACGAAATAATAATAGTCGCAATTATTCAGGCTCTGATAGTAGGCAAGCTGTTGACCACTAGGATCCACAACAACGGGGAGTGAACAGGGCTCTAAGGAACCTAAGATCTCAGAAAGGGAAAACGGGCCCGGACGTAGACCCAGACCACGTTGGCGTTCCTAGGGTTTAGGCTTTTAGGGTTTAGGGTTTAGGAGTTTAGGGCTCAGGGTTTAATTAAACTGACGAGGGTAGATCCTGGGCCGAAAAAGGGACCCCCTTTTCCTTAGCACACCGAAGACAAGCATCCGGAAATTCTCTAAGCCCCCATGTACACCGCGGCGATCTCCAGCTTTCCAATCGAAGAACCCACAGCTTCGGCTCTCGAAACACCAATCGTGAAAAAGCCTCAACCACCCACGGCCCATCGTTGACCCAGAAGGGATTGCTTTTTGTTGCATGCATGGTCTCATATACTTTAACATGTCACCATACAGTATTCGTAGAGCACGTATTATCACTTCATATTATCATCCATGAGACAGACCAACAAGAACGCAGTAGATGGCTGCACCAGACTAATCCCTTAAGCTTTTTCTCGACCCATGAACTCATAAACTGCAGCCAGACCCTGAGCCGCCATCTGCACTTTGTACCTGAACCCTGCCCGAAAGAAAGCCCCAGAGACAGTTGGCGCGTTTAAGGCGGCAGCAGGACGGACGCTTGTGCGGCCCGCGCTGCTTGGAGGTCGGACTCCAATCGCTGGACGCTGGACTTCTCCTCAGGCCAATCTTGGAGAAGTACCCTAAACCCTAAACACTGACTGACATAGGGTCTACAAATCCTTTGGGTCGTGCCCTAGACCCTCTGCCCTCGGGCTAGTACCCTTCGGCCTTAGCCCTGAAAGACCCTTCAGCCCTGCAATCCCCTCAGCCCTCAACCAGCAAGCCTAAGCCCTAATCCCTAAACCCTAAACCCTCGTAAGCCCTAAACCGTAAGCCCTAAACCCTAAACCTTAAGCCCTAAACCCTAAACAGCCCTGAAACCACAAAAAAGATGTCAACCGCAGGGCCTCCTCTCAGGCCCGGGCCGACAGAAGCGAGGCTTGAGCCTGTCTTTGCAACAGCAATAGTAAATGTCATAGTAATAGTAACTTAGTAATAGTAAATGTGCCGTAGTAATGGTAACTTAGTAATAGCACATGTCGTGGTAATAGTAACTTAGAAATAGTAAATGTCATAGTAACCGTAACTTTGTAATAGTATTTGTGCCATAGTAGTGGTAATAGTAACGGCAACTAGGACTAGTAACTAGTCATAACCATAATCATCATCGTCGCCATTATCATCATCATCATCATCGTTGTTCTTTGTACATGAACTTTGGGAAGTATGTTGGGAATGTATCTCAAAATGCTCTGGGGTGCGAGGGTTTTGTAGTGCATGCATGAAGTATGCTTTAGAATGTCACCACCCTGTTTCCATGAGGAATGTGTTGCCTTGCTGGAGGTGTGCTCTAGGAGTTCTATGTGGTAGAGCTTTTTGGATGTCTTAAACGGCAACCATTTTGAATGTTTGTGCAATTCTTGATTATTCTGTCACAGGGTATTCGACAGGGTTGTAAAGCATTTCAGGCAACCTGCCTTAGCACGACTCTTTCTTGGGCTTTGGGCTGTGGGATTTCTGCCTTCGCGCTAAAGGGACACTCGGGGGTCCACGAGTTCGGTGCGAGCACTGAAGGTGTATCGCAAATCGGAAACCCCGTAAGCTTGAGTGATGGACGGCAAGACCTTGCTCTTCTTTTACGCGTTGCATGACCCTCGTCATGCTGAAAGCCCAAAGCCACGATGCCGGAAGCTTCGACAGAACTGACGTGAACAAACACTTCCTCGAAAGCCGAGGGGCCCAGAATCCCCAGCTTTGCCTTGCACTCGCCAAGCCCTCCTTCTGTAATTCCCCCTCTCAACCAGGTCCATACTCTGGCCGAAACCTTCAAGCAGAAACATGCGACTCCAATTCCTTCACCTCTTCCACCCTCCTTGAGCCGTGAGCCCCAAGAAAGCCACGAACCATGATGGACAATTTCGTGCGTGCTCTCTGAGCTAAGGGACAGTGTCGGCTCGAGACTGCTGCTGCGAGACCTGATCCGGGCTTCCCAAAATAAAGGGGCCTCGGGGATTTAGGGTTTTAGTCTCTCAGGGCCTTTTGGGACCAGGGTACAGGAGTGTGCCAGATCTAGGGACGAGGGACAAGATCCGGGGTTCGGCGTGCAGGAACCTGGAAGGTATAGGAGCTTGCCCTCACGTCCGATACCAGGCCCGCGACCACCATTCTCACCTCAAGTCTCAAATAGTTCTAACAGTCTAAACACAGACAATCGAAAACACCTGAACCGGAAGCACCTCGACTCCACGAGCATGGAAAGTCCAAAGCGCCTCCGAAGCTATCAGTAGGTCGTCGCACATCGAGGTAAACTTTAAACTCCCAACACACCCAAACGTCCCAAAGAAATTCAGACCCGCCCTAAACCCTGGCACCTGCTCGTTCAGCTGCTCTTCCCGGCGCTGCGCTGCACACAGGGCCGCCTCTGCACGGAGTAGTAGGGTTTAGGGCTTAGGGTTTAGAGTTTACGGTTTAGGTTTTTTTTTGGGTTTAGGGTTTAGTTTAGGGTTTAGGGTGAGTTTAAGGCTCAGCGCAGGAACTAAGCATAGTCTCCCAACCCGACTACAAAAAATCATCCCCTTATCCTACAGCCCGAAACCATCAAAATCGCCAAAAACGCAAAAAGTTAGGATCAACTCAAACCTTGAAGACAGAGCTGCCCCCAAGATCAACTTCAACACTTGGAGAGCCTTTCACCCAGCCAGCTCGACATCACAAACTCTGCAACCGTTTCAGAAAATACCAAACCTTGCAGGGGATCATGCAACGTGCACTCCCTACACCTCCCAAACTGGAAGCCCTAATCCCTCGTCTCTGTTGAGATACAGTGTTGCTGTGACTCTCAATATAATCGTTGGCCAGTGTCCCTGGTACCCCATAATCTTCAAAGCACCCCAAACCTCAAACCCCCTGAAGACACTCAACGCCGCAAGGCCCACCCCAAAGCCCTGACAAAGCCCTGAACATAAACCGACAAAACTCCCAATGCTCGCCCTTGGTTTAGGGTTTAGTGGGGCCCAGGGCCTAGGGCCTAAGGGTTTCGGGTCTGAGTCCAGGGTGCCTCCCGCTCCGAAGCCAAGGACTCTGCACGGGCGAGGTCCTTCAGGTGACCAAGACAGGCCCCACCCTAAACCTTAAGCCCTGGACCGTGCCCACGTGGAACTTCGGGGGCTTTCAGGTTTTAACGGTCGAGAGTCTAATCTTTAGGGCTTTTAGGGTTTGTTACGTTTTTGTCTGAAAGAGTTTGAAGCGTTTCAGGTTTGCGGCTTACAGTCGAGGGTTCAAGTTTTAAGGCTTCGGGATTCCTTCGGGTTCCGGGCTTTCCGGTGCTTCCCAAAATGGGGCTTCCTTGGAGGGGGGGGGAGGGGGGGTTCTGTGCAGTAAGGCTCCTCCTGCTTTGGGTACCTTTTAAGCGGCCCTGGTTTTCGAAACTCCCCACTTGATTTGCTTTCAGGTCTTTTGAGTTCGGCTCCTCAGGAGCGTCGAGGCGATACCAAGACCCAGTAAGCGGAGCAAAAGCGTGTGGGACACCGCCGATTCAGACGCAGAACCTCGAGAAACACCTTGTCTTTAAGTGTTCCGATGTTGGGATCCACGGTCTAGTAGTCATTACCAAGGGAGGGGGATTCTCCAATCAGGGGTTGGCTATGGAGATTAGTGGCTACTGCTTCCATTGATCTGTGCTCCTGAATTACCCTGACACCCTCATGCAAAGCCCTGCAAGACACATTCCCGGCAAGTCTAGGCTGTCTGAGGTTTGGGGTTCGGGCGCACTCGTTGTAGAAGGCCGCAGGAATCGAAATCTTACAGAGGCAAGATCCGAAACCGGAAAGGAACGAATTTCCTACCTTCCACTGCATCTACGACCCTAGAAATTCTGATTCGAGCAGCCTCGCGCAGGCGCGCGATTGCGGCTACCTGCAGGCAGCCGAGGAAGCCCAAAATGTTGAACTCGCTTGGGATTGCGGGGTCTTTTGGGGCTTGAGGTGGGAACCGATATAACGGCCAGGGGTAAAAGATCAGCCGGGATCCGATGATTTCGTTCGAACACTCTCTTCAGCAGGGTCCTCCTCCTCGAGCCCGGGAGGAATACTGGGGTAGTTCGTTGAGTTTCATGCGGTGCATCTTTCATCTTACCTGCATGCAGGCCCACATTATCCTTGATACCATGACCTCTTAAACCATAATCATACCTGATTAATCCACACATCAACCAAAGATGCGGCGGAAGAGCGGGGCAGGCATCCCAGGTTGCTTCGGCCTCTTTTTGCAGTTGCTCCACGTTGGCCTGACCGCCAAGAGCTTCGAAAAGTAGACGACAATACATATATCCATAACCGGCAGACAAAGAAGCAACGAACAGATCCATCATCGATGTACATACATACATACATACATACATACATACATACATCTGCATCCATGCACCCATGCACCCATACATGCATACGTGCATACATCCATGCATCCATGCATACATCCAAACATACATACATAGCTACCTACCTACCTACCTACCTACCTACCTACCTACTTACCCACCTACCTACCTACCTACCTACCTACCTACCTACGTACATACATGCATACGAAAATGCACACATACATGCGCACACTGCAAATCTGTACACGTTTGCACATAGAGTCACTAAGACAACCTTTGGATGCTCACGGCCAGCCAGGTTTTTATCATCCTAGCGTGGATCCTACTTGGTGGCAGAGCCATCGCCTCAGCTTCAGTGCTATCTTGGAAAGACTTTTTCATCTGTCAACACAGTGGCGGGACTGCGCCAATTTGTGCAAGCCAAGCTGTCGAGGTCGCAGTAGGGCTGTGGGAAACAGAAGGAGGCCACAACTTGTCTCTCCGCACAAATTAGAGGCGAGGACCACACCCACATGATTCTTCCTCTGCATCAAGCTGCGATAGATGGTTCGCTCTCATGCATTGCGCGGAAAGGGATGCACACCCTAGAACTCCCCGTAATCCTTCCCCCTCCGCCTTAAGCTAAACTTGAAGGAATGACATGATAGATGACTTTGGCAGCTCTCGGTAGAGGCAACTCTAAAGCATCATCCGCATGAAAACAGACCCACCAGCAGTAGCAGGACATAGGTGAAGAAGTTCAAAACGTGGGAGGAGAGGGCGAGGTGGAGAGATCAAGAGTCCCGCCGCTTCAAGGAATCTGCTGAGGTACCGGAATTGGGCTTAGGGGTTGAAGTTCAAACGCTTGGGGCTCTGGATTGCACGGTCCTGGATACTGCTTCGGGTTCCTGAACAGCCGCTTTGGGTCGGCTGTTTGCTTCTCATCAACCGATCCCGTGCTCGGCTGCAAAACGCAGTGCTGGAGAAACTGCCCATCAGCCAGAACCCTGCACTACCCCCACGTGCGTGGACTCATCAAGAAACCTCGAGGGGAACAGCTCTGCACCTCCAAGTCGTTGATCCGCGATTGAAGGACCTTCGCCTGTGGTGACAGTGGGGTGCATGTCAGCAATGACTAAGAACTCATGTCTACATTGCATGCATGTAGACCAAGCTCGAGAACATATTGGCGATAAGCTGACGAACGTGCGTTCCACCGGCTGCAACTCCTAAGTTCCTAAGTCCTGGGCATTGCTCTCAGCATCACGGAATTTTCACATAGCCCGCAAGCAGTCAGTCGACACTTGCAGGATCACCTCCTCTTGTAAAGCGGCGCGCTTTAAACACAAGCAGGAGCACTCGGGAGGCACAGCCGTCCCAGCCAACACAGGTCGACATGGCATCACCAGTGCGACCATAGCGCGGCATGATTCGGGTCCTGAGAGCTGTTAGGGATTAGGACTACGGCAGCCCTCTACCAGGATATACCAGGTTTAGGGTCTATAGGTACCCGGCGGCACCAGCTCCCCCAGACCACAGGAGCCTTTTGGAGTCTCTCTCCACACACGGAAACGCTAAGAGGCCCCTGGCTGAAAGCTGGGGGCCACAGCATCCGGAGCTCCGTATGCAGAGCTCGGGTTGCTTGCTTCGATACGTGTTTTCACACCCGGAAAGATGTTGAACTAGCATCAGCAGGATCACAGAAATCCCTTCCCCCTGATACCAAATACCTCCCCCCAATGTGAACAATGTGGCCGGGGGCGCTGCTTCTTATTTAAAGAATGTTCAATACCGCTACTGCTACTGCTGAGGCTGCTTGCTGCTGCTCCTGCTGCGAGTCCTAGTCCTAGTCCTAATCCTAATCCTACTTCTACTACTCCTCCTCCTCCTACTTCTTCGACTACTACTACTACCACCACTACTTCTTCTTCGACTACTACCACTTCTTCTTTTTCTTCTACTACTACTACGACTACTACTACCACCACTACCACTACAGCACTACTACATCACCACTACCACTACCACTACCACGACTACTATAACGGTACCAGTAGCAGGACCCGGCGTGGGTTAGAACAAGTACTGGAAGCTCCCTTACGAACACTACAACACGGTTCAAATCACGAAAAGCGTGGCAATCCACATAGCAGCCATGGCAGCCATAGGAAGACCGAGCCCTCAACCACAAAGTCACTTTGCTTGAGCCTAGGCCCCTAGCTTTCTTTGGGCTCGAGCCGCTTTTGGGGGGGGGCACCCCTGTGGAAGGCTCTGTTGGTCTCAGCGTCGCGGGGCTCGGTGCTCGGGCTGACGCCTTTGAGTCTAGGTCTAGGACATTGCGCCAGGCTTGTTTGCGCTAGAAGACGGCTATCCATGGGCAAGGTCAACAACTGGCTACAGCTACGGCTGTCTCAGAACGAGGAGAAGCGGAGTTGATCTGGTCTTAATTCAGGCTTGAAGCCTCCTGCTTCAAAAGGCGTTGACTGATTGAACAGGCCTGACGGCTGCTGGAATCTACGTATACTATCGAAGGAATAGGGTCGCTGTGCCGCATCATGTGTAAAGGACATAGCAGTGCGTAGAGGCGCCGCCCAACCATCCGGCATTGATACCACGGGTTTTACCTCTGCAACTCACGATTACAACACACAAGCCCCGCGAACGGAACGGAGACCACAAACTCCTACTTTCTGCAACACGAAGCACAGCCAGGGGAACCGGGACCACTGACTCGTTGCTTCTCGAAAACACATGCGTGTTTGCGTGCAGTCGCCCAGTCACCACAACACTCAGCCAAGCCCCCCTCACATATCTGTGCAATCACACACGCACACACACACATGCATGCAAGCACCAGGGGTCAGTTCTCAGAGGGAACGGCCTTCACTAGGCTCTCATTCATCTCCACCCGCCCTGCGCAGGCACTTGCTGTTGATGCTTGATGAGACGGCCAGGGCTTTCAAGTTCAGTGGATATGAAACATGTGAACCCCTCTCTTCGCAGGGCAAGCCTCACACCCCAAAGCCTTCAAGTAGGCTCACTTGTGCACAGTGCGAAGTAGGGTCGTGTTTACGGTCATGGAACAGACCATCAGAATCCCTGAAGGCCTCATTTTTGAACCATGGAACTGAAAAGCCCAGTCTCGGCATGGATCCAAAAAAAAACATTTTCAGCCAGTGTTCAGCTGCAATGCAGCAGAAATACAATGCTTCCAGATCTAGACTTGAGTGCTCTGACGAAGCCCTAGCCACGAATGGAACAAAGTCCTAAGGCCTGTGTTTAACTAAACGCTATTTTCAATTAGGAACAGTTTTCAATTAGGAGCAAAGTCCTCAAGCACACCAGCCTTCGCAACACGCCCAGCACGACCCGAGCCAACCGCCAGAGCTTTGAGGTCCCGCGGGACCTGCTCGAACAGTGTCGGAAGCCAAAGACAGGAAGCCCGAACTCCTGAATCCAAAGCCCGTGTCGAGAAGCACAAACAGAAGCAGATCTGGCTCGAAGTCTCCATAGACAAGGGGACCTAACTTTGCTCGGTCTTGCGATGGCGACGGCGACATTATCACCAATGTCACCATCACAACCAACACTAGCAAGAAAACTATCAATCGCCAAGCAGCGGCAAGATCAGCAATAGGGGCACAATCACCGGCATCACTTCACGACCAGTACCACTACCATCAGCACTAGAACAGCGCTGCTCTGAACAGCAAACCTGTCTGCAAGGAAAACCACCTTCCATCACCAACAAACATGTCTTCAGGCTACGAGCTGACTGTGCTTGAAACGTCTCTGTGCCGTGACCATCTAGCCAGCCATGCAGCGGAGTAGACCTGAAACGCGTTCTGATGAAAAGAAGGCACTGTTTTGATGCATCCTGGGACTCGGGGCCGAAGGTTATGGTCAATGGGTCGTCAATGGGCCGCTTACAGCTCTTCCGGCCGCTTCCGACCTCGAAGCCAACAGCTGAAAAAGCTCCGAGTCCGACGGCCTCCTGGCCAGAGGTTTCCAGCACTTGCAGGAGCTGCCTGGGTGGAATCAGGGTTTTAGGTCTCATGTAGGGGTGTTAATAATTAGAACAGGGTTTTGGGGGAAAAGTATGCTTCAAACACAAAAAGGAACCCCCAAGCATAGGTAATTATTAAAGCCCTTATATTAGGGCTTTAGATTTTCCGGCTGTAAAGTTGATGTTCACAGGAGGCCCAGCCAGAACCCTAAACCTTGAACCCCAAACTCAGCGACCCACATCCCAAAACCGGAATCCCGACAACGACGCTGATCATGGTCATGGGGAGTTAATGACGGCCAAGATGGCTCTAACTACCCTGAAAGCTGGACGACTTGCCCAGCACAGGATGCATCACCACTACGACGCCTAAAATTGAAAATACAGGAATCTCCAGGTGAGCAGCTTGGGCTGAGGGCTCCCATAATTCTTCAGGTTCGGCCGTATGGTTTTGGCATAGAGACTGGCAGTGCCAGTAAACGCGTCAGGATTTTGAAGAGCAATGGCAAGGATGATTAGTAGTTATAACCGTAGCTGCTATGAAAAATGGAAAAACTTCGGCTGGTCACAATGCCGGATGGAATAATACAACTGAAAGACCGAAAAGCGAAAACAGCAGGCATGGTGCACACGGCGCTAGAGAGATACGACAATTGCGCTAAAGAGAGAATGGGCGATACATACCGTGACGGCTTCGGTGTGGCGTTGCCTGCTAACGGTGCCAGTGCATTGACGCCACCCCAAGAGCGCAACCAAACTCCAACACATGAACCACTGGTGAAGGCCATAAGCGTGGACAAAGCATCAGGCCCCTCAAACCAGACCTGTCTTGAACCTAGACCAGAGGATCCTTGCAAGAAGACCGATCCTCCCAAAGCAGAAGCCCCACAAGTGGATCCATGCCGATAGAACGAGGATCCCCAAACCTTCCACCCTGAAACCTCGGGCTCTTAGGCAAAGGCCTCGGTAGGTTGGGCCATTTCTTGTCGTACTCGAAGAACGTCAATGCCTCGGGATGAAGGAATTCGAAGGATTCCGGGACCGAGATATAGTTATGTCGGTATGACCAACCATAGAACCTGAACTCTAGCAGGAAGTACGAAACTGTAACGCCGACGCAATAAGCCTTAAATACTGGGGAGGAGTTCGAACACAGGTCCGAATGAATTCGAAGGCCTTTTCGAACCGACTGCCCAGGATGCTTTAGGACTTTTTGGTGCAGCTACGAGCTGTATATTGCTTCTTGGAGTTGGCTCACTTTGTGTTCAGCCCTTGCTCTCGGCGTCGCTGATTGCTTAGCGATCGGTTTCGCGTTGAGCTCTCATGCCCCTGGTGTCAGCAGCGAGCCACCCCAGAAAGCACTTCGAGCAATATCTTTACTCTGACCTGCTTACTGTCCTGGCATGAGAGCAGCACATCACATGGCTGCCGTTACAGAGTACACAGACGACGTTCGTGCTCTGTACGGTAACTGATCTAAGCTACAGCTAGGACTCGCCTTGCCGACCCCCGGACCCCGAATTCAGACCTTGACATGACCTTCTATGCAATCTTCGAGTGCGCCTTTCCTTTTTGGAGGAGATGCCAGAGAACCCATTTGTGTAGTTGTTGGAGCCCCTGTCTAGGCCGATTTCTTGGGTGCTGACATGGCCCTTCCCGTAGGGCCCGCGGGCAGTTCTGCCGATTCTGTGCACGTAGTCCTGGATGGTTGAATGCTTTTGGGACTTGAGGCTAGGTTCCGATCCTATGCAAGACCATAGCTCTGGAGGTGCGAGGTTTAGTGTTCAAAAGTTTAGGATAAAGGCCCAAATCTGGGGTTTGCGATTTGAGACAACAGAAGAAGAACAGTCACAAGAGCGACGTTACGAGCGTTAAGAGCAGGGGTAAGGATGACTTTGCATGAAAAAGAATGGCAAAGCAGCCATTGGACTGACAAGAAGACCCGCGACAAACGGGCCTTGTAGTCAAAAATACGGTTTTGGGGTACGTTGTAGTACTCATCAGGACGCCAAGCTCAGGAATACTATGGTAAATTTATTGCGACCTCTGTAGTATCTTGCTTCGAGGCCCTAACAACTGTATCACCTTCAGAAGACCTCTCAGCCTCAGAGGCCCGCAAGATTTCGGGAGAGGGGGGGGGGGACCTTCGGCCCCAAACTAAACTCCAATCGAAAAACCTGAACCCTAGAACGAGCTCTGCAGTTTCGGGTCAGAGTTCCTTGAATGTAAAACCCTGCATCCCAAACTACGCCCGAAACCCCGAACCATGGTCAAGCCGCAAACTGTAAACGTCTGAGATCACTGCGTCGATGTCGCCCATGTCGAAGATGACGACCTCAGAACAGCCCAGAAACCAAAGCCGGTTGCTTCAACTTAAGCTGTCTCAGGATTTGCACATGAAGCTAGAAAGCGTTGTATGCGATCTCAGAAGGTGGGATGCCTCGCAGTCGAGCAGTTGAGAAAACCCAAGTCAGCTGAAGCAGGTTCGCTGCCTAGAAGAGCACTCACATTGAACCCGCAATCACTAGCAAAAGAAACGCACCAGTGACTATGACTATGCTAGAAAAGGAACAGCACCAGTCATGATGACAGTAATAACAGCAGCAGCAGCAGCAGATGCAGCAACAACGGCAACCCAAAGTGACAACAAGACATGCATTGAAACTGTGAGGCTCATGATGAGAGCAGAGATAAGACTTCAAGTTTGAACTAGCAAAGACGATAAAGAGGTGGTGTTGTTCAACTGAAGGGAGACATAAACAAACTGAGGCCCTGACATGGGAGATGCCCGGGATGTCGAGACCACGGCCTCAGAAGTGCCAAAGACTCTGAAACAAATTACCGCCCTTCCAGAGTATGCCCGAATACCTAGTCTCGCGATTCTGGGTTTGCCCTTGTGGACAAGCCGCTGGGGCCGAGGATGCGAGATTTGGACAGGTGAGCCAAGATTGTGATGGCGTTTAGGCCTCAGTGAGGAAGAGGAATCAGTATCAATATTAGCATTAGTACTAATAATAGTAATAGTACTAGGATTAGTATTAGTATTTGTATTCATATTAGTATTAGTATTACTAACATTAGTAGTACTAGTATTAGTCTGTTTCGAGCTGAAATTCTAAGCTTCAGAGCCTAGCTCTTCTCTCGGCTCCGGGGCTCCGGGCTCAAGGGCCTCTAGGGCCTCTCGGGTTTGGGTGTAAGTCTAAGTGTTTAGGGTGTAGGGTTTAGGGTTTAGGGGCAATCGGACACCTCAGATTGCCGGGAAAGCCCAGCAGTGCCCAGGTTCCAATCTAGGACCCTTGGAATCAAAGGCGACAAGGCCTCCGTGCAGCGCAAACGGCTGTGCAATGCTGGGCCCGGAGCCCATGACGTCCGTTGTCACCAGAAGCTTTGTCTTTCCGGTTCGGAAGTCCTGCGCGGAACAAGGACAAGGACCCGGGAGGGTGCCCATACCCTTTGCCTTGAGGTGCTAAACTGCTAAACACGAAGTCCAGTCTCGTGGTCCCGCAACACCCGGCTGCGGCAGCTGCTACTCACTCAGATCCAGTCGGTCCTCCAAGGTGTTCAACCGTGATTCTTGCGACTTGCCCCCGTGCCTTGGATCGTAGCAGCAGTGGGGCAGGTGTTGATGGTGATGTTGTTGCTGATGCTGACTATGATGATTGTTGGTGAACTTGAAGGAGATGATGAGGGCATCGATGATGATGCTGATGATGCTGATGATGACGATTATGCTTATACGGGGGGCCTGCAGCCAGAAGTGCATTTTGTATAATGGTCTGGCGCGGTTGTATGGGTGCCTCCATGCATCTTTGATGCCATGATGCGTTCATGCTCTGATTGATGCTTTCACGCTTGCTTGTGTGCATGCATGTGCCGTTACAAACGCATACTACGATTCTACGCAGAACCAAGGCGTATGCATCGACCATTTCTCAAGGAAGGAGGAATCAACACTGAAGGTGGCATACACATGCCGTAAAACGGTGACGATGACGCAAGATGACGCAAGCATATCCCGCACGTACCATGCAGGTGCCACATCGGCGACGTCAAGACATGCACAATTCGGGTGTCACAAAGGTGTCCGAGGAAACATTGAACAGATTAGATGCAGAACCTTAATCCGCTTCCTCAGGCACTCACATAACATTGGCTTTGAAGCCCTCGCTCTGCAATCGCTTGGAGAGCGTGTCCGCCAAATCTGGGATTGGCCGGTGAGTGCAGATGGAGTGGTGCAGGGTTTAGGGTTTAGGGTAAGTTTGGGGCATCTCTCACTGCAAACATGATGCACGGCAAAATGAAGATTGTGTTCAGCATTTCGGGGCGAACTCCTGAATGCTCTGAGGCCCTGGGGGACTGCTAAGAAGCCGCCAAGCCAACTTACAAACACTTCAAAGACCTCGCACCGCCCTTGCCCAATATTTCGTCCTAAATGCCCGCTGTCGGAATGACTATCTCGCCAATGTGTGTAGACCCAAGCCACACAACCAAACCATCCAATCAACAAAGGAAGACCTTCCACAGCCAGGAGCCCCTGAAACCTTGGATCCGAAATCCGGAATCTACAGTCGAAGCCCAAAAAAATCTGCAGGCAAGCCGAGGCGCTTTTTCGGCTGACAAAGACGAGGATCTTATGCTCGTCGCTTGCCTGAAAACGAGCAACTTCTCGCTAAGGTAGGGGCCTAAATAATTAGAATAGGGTTTTGGGGCTTCCTTATTGTAATTATAGTATAATGGGCCCCAAAACTCTACTGTAATTTTTAAAGGCCCCTATACTAAGCTACGCCCTTGGAGCTTTTGGACTCCCGGGAGGCTTCCCAACCCGTTGTGGGATTAGCGGCTTTCAGCCCCTTTAGCTGGGGTTGCTGTTAAGGAAGTCAATTTGAGTTACCATCATCGGGATCCACAGTAAATAATATGGGAATCCTTCTATGGTAGTTTAAACCAAATTCCTTAGCAAGAACCCAAAAAATGGACGATAAAGGCTCATGGTTTGAGGAGCCCTTGGCAAGCTCCAAAAGCTCTATCCTTCACTCTAAACCCTAAGGCTCGAATCGAAAATGAAACCCTGCCGCCCGACTCTGCGTCCTGGACTTTGAAGAGCTTTCGGCCTCTTCGG
Source organism: Symbiodinium necroappetens (assembly GCA_905231915.1). Taxonomy (NCBI): domain Eukaryota; class Dinophyceae; order Suessiales; family Symbiodiniaceae; genus Symbiodinium; species Symbiodinium necroappetens. The sequence continues at coordinate 15,483 of CAJNJA010069541.1, forward strand.
CACGGACTTACATGTGTCCTAGGTCGACTCCTGCGAAACCCTAAACCATCCTAAACCCCTAAACCCTGCTAAACCCTGAACTCCAGGGTTCTGGCAAGGACCTCCCGCAGGTGCGCGTAAAGCAGCTCCTGGCCGGCTGCTTGAAGGAGGCCAAATGGTCGGAGGAGGGGTTGGGATTCTGGGACGCAGGGCTGGCCTTCGGATTTTGCGGTTATGATTTTGACGGTCTGTCATGACAACGGGAGAGCGAATAAGGTGTAAAACACTGAAGGAAGCATCGTCATCACCACCACTGAAGCGAGGATGTCATCTACTGCAACAAGGACAACGGCAACGACAATAATAACTACAGCAGCAAAAGCAACACAGTAGCGGTGAGATGGCAAACGTCACTGGGGGCTTCGTGCTCGAGGTCCTAAGGGGCCGTACCAGGGCAGGCAATCGAGCTTGGGTGAAGGAGAAGTTGGTGCTTTGCCTTGGCTCGGATCGGCTGGCTGAGTTGGGAGATTTGCAATCGAGGGGTCAAGGCTGTGCCTTTGTGAGGCTATGGCCTTGATGGCACGAGTGGGATTCCTCGTTGCAGGCTCTACATCCGAAACCCTGAACCCAAGCCCAACTCGCAGAAGGCCCCGAGTCCGCATGTTTCCTGCATCGGTGTTCGGCCGTGTGGCAAAGATGGAACCGCTTACTTTGAACTCCGGAGTAAAGCCATGGAGTCTAGCCCTTCGGAACTCTGAAGTAAACCCAACCCTCAAAACTCTGGCCGACCTGCTTCGCCTTGTCTCGCTCCTCCCAAGTCCCCCTGAGATTCGGCATTCCCAAGTCTGCAACGCATTGGGTGCGTGGTTAGGTTCAGGCTTTGAGACCGAATTGCAGGTTGGGAAGTTCGGGTTAAGGATTGGGCTTTAGGGTTTGGCCTCTGGTTGGTATAAACAGCTAATCAAAACAAAAGAGAAAACAAAAGACAATCCCTTGGTGGGAGCCAATGATCAGGCCTAAAAGCAGCTAAAAAGCAAAATATAATCAAGCAAATCAATCAGTTCAACAACAACAAACAAAAGCAAACATCCTGGCGATTCGAAAACAAGCAAAAATCAACCAACAAATAAAACAACCAATATATGTTTGAGATTCTAAAATCCTGCTTGGCGGGATCCAATAATCAGGCAAAGAGCGACAAAGGCACAACAATAATCCAAACAAAAGCAAAAACAACTGATGGGAGCCAAAGATCAGCCAAGAAGCTGGAACAGATTTCTTGCTTGGGTATTATTTGTCTTTTTGTCCGGCTTATTCTTTGTTTATTTTTTGAGCCTAATCTTGGGGATTGTCTCTTCGTTTAGTCTGCGGCTGTCGTCGTTTACTTTTCGAATTAACTTACCAAAATAATTCTGTGTGGGCAACTAACTTCAGATGTTTATGGTTTCAGTTAAGCTCATAGTTAAAGGTATCTTAATGGGGACTCGAAACCCCCAAACCCATATACGATCGACGAGACATCAATGCCAAGGCGCTGCTCGAAAACCACCACCTGATGCAATGGCAACCCCTCTGTCTCTCCCTCTCTCCTCTTTCTTTTTTGATCTCTGTCTCTTTTGTCTTCCCCTCTCTGGAGTTCTTTTCGGCAGCTTTTGGCCTGTGTATGTGGGGTGCCTCATTGGGTTTCATGCGGTTACACAGAGCTTCGAATCGAACAACAACAAAACAACTTGCCATAAGCATAACACGAGCAACAGCATTGACAAAAATAACCGCTTGCGGGAACTATGTTAATGTTGCTTGTCGTGCATGCACGAGCGATCCGTCTCTACGGGGTCGGCATTGTTCGCACTGGGTAGGCTTTTTACATGGCACGGTTGTTTTTGGATCCTAGCCCCCTGGCCCAGGGCCCAGCCCAGCTCAGCCCAGCCCAGCACAGCCCAGCCCAGCTCCGAACGTTTTATACCAACATCGCAGCCCAAACCAAACGCCTAAACTCAATTCGCCCGAACCCCTGAATCACAAAACTCCTCAACCCCTAAACCCCCCTACATGACCCCAAGATTCTGAAAGCCACCGAAGCCCGTCTCTACCCGGGGTTTGCCAACGCGACGACATCGTACCTCCAAACCTGCACACCCGCCCGATCAACCACTGCACACCTCCTGAAGAATATCTTCCCGCGACACAGGTCCCTCCTGCAAGCGGACTGAAAGGTGTTCACATCAGGCTTCTAGCATCTGCTCCTGGCACCTACTATGCTACCACTGCGGCTGCTGCTGCTACTGCTACACTTCTGGATTCTGGAGTGTCCTCACCTCCCTTTCACAAAAGCACCTTCCGCCAAGTCGGCGGAGTACTTCTCCAGGATGCGGGCGAGCTCCTTGTCCCCCGCACGCTGTGCTTGCCGTTGAGACGGAGCAGGATGGGACTCCAAAAAGAAGGCGACGGCATTTGCCACCATGATGCACGGTAGCTCTCGTGGCTCACCGAAAACCTGAACACAAAACCAACATGTCTTCTGTTGCACTGATGCTGGCTGCTTGCGGCCATGTAACATGGAGTTCTGCTTGTTGCGCCCTCGTACACAGGCAGCTGGCGTGCGAGCACTCCATCGCACTTCTATGCGATACGACGCTGTGCTCCGCAGCATCCTCAGGTGACAGCACATGGGCTTCCGCATGTATTATCTACAGAATCCGGTACTTGCTCGTAACCCGCAACGAGGCTCAGTCAGTCACGAGCTCTTCACTATCAAGCAAGGGCCATGCTTCAGATAAGACGACTCCTCGGGGTCCGACTCCTGACGGCGTCCGAGCGCGTTTTTGCAAACACAGTCGGGAACAAGATGGCCCTGCCTTGCAGACGGCATCCGGGTTGTACCGAACATTCGGCTTCACCGGCTTCGGAAACCCCAGGGTTCAAGAGTTCCATGGGGGCATCTTCAAGGTGGGGCTTCCAGTGTTACAGTGTCACATCCTGGGCCGGACAAGCCGCCGAAGTTTTGCGCAACCGTTGCGCTCGACCTCCCAAAACGAGACAACCATGCGAAGCAACTCGCCTTTCTCGTTCTCAGCTCATCCAGCTGACACAGGTTGGCGTGCTTGCAGGAGACGCGGTTCATGTACAGAATAATCTGTGCAGATTCCTGCATCGCACTCGTGACCTGCAGCCGCATGGAATCCGTAAACACCGAATGTCGGGTGCACATGTCGCAGATGAGTTACACTGCCGTGTCTCGCAGGCAAGATTCAAGGAGCCTTCTTGTTGTTTGTCGCCGGCTAAGTATAATGGGAACTGGCCCTGGCTACCGGGACACATGAGATTGAATGTTGTCACCTAAGATTATGCACATATATAGATACCTTACAACCTCTATTTTCGGCCTGCTCAATGTGCACGAGGCTAGCAGACCAAGCAGAAACACTACAGAGACTGGTCAATGGTCAACCTCTATGTTCTGCCTGCAGCAGAGCAATCAGAAATACCACCAAGGGTACCATCGGCCAAGTTGCCATCGCAGTTAGCTGCTTCTTCACGTTCTCATTTCTTCGTCGCAGAGTTGGAGGAAGCTGAAGTTGTCAGCCACATGAAGTGTTGGAGTTTCGCTGCTACTGTCGGCCGGCGGGCGGATAGATGATGGGACCTAGCCGAACTTTGCTGCTCGTTCGGGCCTTGGGATCCTAGGCTGAAATGCATGTTTACACTCGGCTTCTTCTCAAGCTGTTACACGCACGAGTACGCCTGTTTGCACACGGTCCACGGTAGTCAGAAGCTACAAGAACCTCTCTCCGGTCATGAGTAGACAATATTAGTCTCTGGTCGCTGTCGTCTAGACATATAAAACCCTCACGTAGACTCTTGGACCGGCCAACGGCGACTCCACCAGGCGTAGGTCCTCTAAGTCACTCTAGTTTATACATAGAAAACCATCAAGTAGACTCTTGGACCGGCCAACGGCGACTCCACCAGGCGTAGGTCCTCAAGTGTACAGTCAGAAGCTGCAAGAACCACTCTCCGGTATGAGTCGACAATTAGCTTCTAGTCGCTGTCGTCTATACATATAAAACCCTCACGTAGACTCTTGGACCGGCCAACGGCGACTCCACCAGGCGTAGGTCCTCTAAGTCACTCTAGTTTATACATAGAAAACCCACTCCACCAGGCGTGGGTCCTCAAGTGCACAGTCAGAAGCTACAAGAACCACTTTCCGGTATGAGTCGACAATTAGCTTCTAGTCGCTGTCGTCTATACATATAAAACCCTCACGTAGACTCTTGGACCGGCCAACGGCGACTGCAGCAGACTTAGGTCCTCTAAAGCGCACAGTATTGTAGACTCTTGGACCGGCCAACGGCGACTCCACCAAGCGTAGGTCCTCAAGTGTACAGTCAGAAGCTACAAGAACCCTCTCTCCGGTCATGAGTAGACAATTAGCTTCTAGTCGCTGTCGTCTATACATATAAAACCCTCACGTAGACTCTTGGACCGGCCCCGAACCAGAACGTCAGCCAAAGAACCCTGCAAGTCGCAAACGATGTGCTTCGCCAAACTACTGTGCGACAGACACTAGCACATTGCCGCGAGCCTTTTCCAATTCCCAGCTGCAGCAGCTGTCCCCCGCTGGTTGAAACAGGCAGGCAAGCCTTGCGCTACGGCCAGCTGCATCTTCTGTGTTGACGCGGACGAGCCGTACCTCCAGAAAAATGCTTAACACTGGTTGTTCCATGAGAGTGCTCACCAATCTGATATTGAGTATGAGACCTTCCAGATGAATCCAGTGAGGCCTGCAAATAAGACAAAGAAGCTTCATACCCAAGAGCCAAAAGCCACTGACCACTGCAGAGAAGTGAAGAATTGCACCTGCTAATATAGCTTTGCCCACGCTCTCTGAGCATAAAAAGGAAACATCTTGCAGCAAGCGCCTGGCCAGCATATCCCATGAAGCCTGAGGAGCGAAGATCAGTGGCAGATATATGAGGTCATACCAGGGCAAAGTCGCTGCCCCGATGAATTAAGCCACGTACCAACCACAATAGCATGTACGAAGTAACACATGTCCATACTGGGGCCGTCACATACGATGAAGTGTACCTGGCAAGGGGGGGTCGGGGTTGGGGCGTCAGGCTTCGGATCTAAAGAAAACGAGCGGGGAGGGGGGCCCACGTGGTCCGACAGAACCCCCCGAGCCGAAGAAAATGAAGGCTGCGCTTCCAAGCTGCAACTTCTTGCCCTTAACAATTGCTTTGCACATAAAATGCGTACACTCTGGCCTTTCTTCACTTGCAGGTGCAACATGTGGCTATTGGCAGTGTGGCACTGCAACCGGTGTCTGATTGAGTCACATCTCTAAGACTTCGGATTCAAGTTGTCGGCACGTGGAAAACGCGAGGCATTTAATCTATGGAAAACTCTGAAAGCTCGGCTGGCAAGCAACTCAGGCTGTCAGAAGCGCTCGCACCTCAGCCACGAAGGCAGCTGACTCCTTTGCAGCATGGATGGTGCAGCAGCCTGCCTATTGCGGGTGCCAATCAGCTGGACCGCAGCAGCTCGGGCTCTTTTCCGGCCCTCCAATCTGCCAAACCAGGCACTTGTTTGAACATCGTACCTGGCTGCCATGTTCATGACTGCGGGGAGCTTCTCCTGGCTCTGGCGCTTAGCGAAAGCACCAGCGAGGCTCCAAAGCCGACGGTTCCGGTTGATGGTTTTTGATATTGTGTTTCCCGACAACTGGCACGAAGCCACATGAAACCCTCTATCGGCGCGACATTTGTCAGGCGCTGCCGCGACCGGCGCTGCTGCAAGCGGCGCTGCTGCGATCGGTGTTCTTCGCACGCACCACGGAGGCGACTGTGACCCGATAAACCGAATTAAGCGTCTGCACAGACATAAGACTACAAGAGTACAACTCCAGAATCCGTGGCTGCCGTCTAGCAGGAAGCAAAAGTTTAGGTTTAAGCTCAAATGCTAGCACAGTATCGGAAGAATAACCTAACCCTTTATTTTGGTAGTTGCTCTGTCATAACTGCGATTGTGGCTACGGGGTCACTATACTCTCCTCGCCACAATTTCACATCTTGACCGTGGCATTCAATAAGGCTTAGTCTTGGGTTCTTGCGAGAGTTTGTTTCTACAACTCCGACCTGATTCCCAGAGATCACAATCGAACCTCCACTCGTGGCGACACTCCCATGGATAAACAAGGTACGGCAACTCAGCAAGTCGTGCGCAGAAACTATGCTCGGCACGACTGTGGCAATGAGGCTACCGGGATGATGAGTCTGCAAGCCCATTGCCGAAAAATAGGCTGACACTTACGGATGTCCCGGTCGCCACGCTGGCCAGCCATCACGCAGACCGGCGGCAGATCGCTGGAGCACCTGCGATGTTAATCTTGCAAAGCATCTGAGGGCGCAAGACATGGGCAGGATTTGACATCAAGGCTCTTGACTTCGATGAGCATGGAAGACGGACACGATTCTGAAACATCCGAAACAGTTCGATATAATGCAGTTCAAGAGCATGACTTGCGCCATCTGCTGCACCGTTGTAGGCCACGTGGCAGAGAAAAACAGTGTTTGACGATCTTGTCGCACGGTCCTTTGCATGAATCAAACATATACAGCACTGACAACATGATCCTAACACTTGACAGAAGTACTACCTGCAGCAGCAGCAGCAGCAGCAGCAGCAGCAGCAGCAGCAGCAGCTGCAGCAGTGCGATGCTGCGGAATTGTAGTAGTTGTAGTCGTGGTCAAAATCGTAGTCGTGATACCAGTAGCAGTAGGAGTAGAAGCACAAGCAATAAAAGTAGTAGGAGTAGTAGTAGTAGTAGTAGTAGCAGCAGCAGCAGCAGAAGTAGTAGTAGTAGCAGTAGTAGTAGTAGTAGTAGTAGTGGTGGTAGTAGTAGTAGTAGTAGCAGCAGCAGCAGCAGT
>CAJNJA010069552.1:0-22396 GCA_905231915.1 Symbiodinium necroappetens
CTACCTACCTGCCAACCTACCTACCTGCGTAGTTGTCTCTTTCATCCACTGTCTACCCATGTAGCCGCGTGCACATACGCCTGTCTCATGCCCACTGTTAACTCCCCGACATCACAGCGCTGTACGCCAGGCGTCTGCCCGGAGCACTCGCCATCCGCCAAGTGGAGCTTAAGGCGATAGCCCGGCAAGAAGCTGCTATCCTCCATGTGAAGGGCTTCAAGTTTAGAAGCTTCCGCTGACGAATCATAGGGATTATGCTAGGAGCTCAGGCTGTCGTACTGGCGAATCGAAGGGACCATGTGAGGAGCTCAGGCTGTCCTCCACTACAGCACCTGGCGGAATGACGAAGCAGCCTATCTGGCTTGGAGTATCGGGGTAAGTATTGCGAGTCTCACCACCGGAACCTCACAAAGTATGTCCCTCGGCCCCTAAATCCAAAACCCCAAGCCCTAAACCCTAAGGCTTGTGGGGCCCACATGGCTGACAGGACTTGCATGGCTCGGCCGGCACAAAACAACTTTCTTTCAACAATTTACCACTCTGAGGCCCTACGGCCCCTGTGTTCTCTCCGACCTCCATGCTACGAAATTTGGGGCTTGGCCTTGAAGACCATATCCCACACGCTTAACGACCTTTTGCCCCCGAAACCCTAAACAACCTACAAAACAAACCTTCCGGGTCCTCGATCTCCTGCGCCGCTGCACTGAGCAGCGGCTCGGAGATGGTCGCGAGATCACCGGCTGGGCCGTTGTACCTCGGGGCAGTTTCAATTTCTTTTTGCGGCGACTTTAGGGCATAAGGCTTAAGGTTCGTAGAGTGTTTTTCGTGGCGTTGTACCTGGGCGACCTTGTAATAGAAATCCTCAATGTAAGCCTTTTCAGTAGATCAGTAGTAACCCCTCATCGCAACCCTTATAGTGGCCCGACATCTCTTCAGTCTTGAGCCCAAGGGCGGGTTCATGACTACGATGTTGATCTCCTGCGCGCCGGCGCGGCTGGGGTTCGCCGTGGTGGAAAGTATACCTCGCAAGGGAGAAAGAGCTCGCGAGGACTCCCGGGCCCCCGGACGGAACAGGACTTTTAGGGTTTAGGGCTTTGGGATTTGCGGGTTTAGGGTTTAGGAACTAGCTCAACTGCCGTGATCAAAGCTCGGAAACTGTGGTCCTAGGTTCTGCAGCTCGTCGTCAGCAATCATCCGCGGTGGCGATGGATAACGTGCAGCTCTTGCCGTAAATCCTAGACCTCAAACTCTCGACCTGCCCAGTATATCTGATGCAAGCTTACAGCTTCAGCTTTGACCTCCTGGAGGCTTGAGTTTGCAGGAATTCGGTGGCCTTTCCCTCGGGAGGTTCCGGAGATCGCTACGAATAAACACATGGTGGAAGAATGCTAAGCTGAGCAACGTGGACCCTGGGACCCCTCTTGCTTAAGGGTGACAACAGGAAGGCACAGGAAGGAAGGAGACAAGAAGACATGACCATCAGTAGGAGCCAAGGGCACCTTCAGTATTATCGGAGCATGAGCTGCTACTTCTACTTCATGGTCACCACCGTCGCCATCACCATCACAACCACATCAAACATTTTCGTAATCGTCATCAGCATGGGCATCACCAGCATTAGCAGCAATGTCAGCTTAAAGTAGATTATTACCGCACTTCGCCACCACCCCCACCCCACCCCCACCCCCANNCCACCCCCACCGCCACCGCCACCGCCGCCGCCACCGCCACAACCACCACCGCCACCACCACAACCATCACAACCACATCGTCGCCGCCATCACCATCGTCATCATCTTCTGCTTCCTCATCATAGATGAAAAGCACCGTCGTAGCCACCAGCGTTAACACTGTCGGGCAGTGTCGCTACCAACTGTGAGCAGTCGCTGTGCTGCTACCCTGACAACCGCTCTGCCACACCGCCCTCAAAGTTTCTATTCCTCGTCGAATCTGCTGACGAAGCGCAACTGTTAGCGTGGTACCGACACGGTGTCGGTTGCAGGTCCGTCGTGCCCCCTGGGCATGTCGCGGGGCAGAGAAGTGCCTCTGCCCGAAAAACCTGCGGCGCTTGGCTCTGCTAGTTGAGAGTGGGGCTTCAGGCTCCAGGTCTTGAGGGTTCCGAACCGTTCACAACCAGAAACTCTACAGGTGTAGGTACGTAGATGGACGAGCCATAATGCAACGCAAGACTGGGTGTTCTAGAGGTCGTATCTGCATATGAAACGCGCGAAAACTCCAACATATACCAATACACAGGTATACCTCATGCGCAATATCCTGTATGGGCCATAGACGTTTGCAGCACAGCGACTGCAGCATGTAAAGACGGTATAGAAAGACACAAACGAACAAAGAAATACTAATTGGTTGGTGCGAAATGCATGTAGACAAACAATCTTGTCCAATACAAGCACTGTAGCATCAAAGGTGTTGTTGAACGATTCATGATACTCAAAGAGTACCCTTATCCTTGAGAGGAGTCTCCAGAAGTTGGCCCCGGTAGAGTCTTTGCCGCAAGGGTCAGCGTGGATTGGTTTTCCCATCCTGGCTCCCTGAAACAAGCGTGCGCTTCAGTCGGGGGCTCCACCTCTCAGCCCTCTGTCCCCAGAACAAGTCCATCAATGCAGTATCACCACAAACTCGTCAACAGATGAAGCTTCCTCTATGTTGCAAGGTTCAACACGACATCGTTGGACGACAAGCAAATGCTCAGCTTCTCGAAACACGCACAACGAGACAACCAACAATGCAAACTCGGACACTGCAAGCAGCGGGTGAAGGGTGTTAATTCAGGATAGGTCTTTATCGTCCCAGGCTTGCCGGATGCCTTACCCCCAATCATAAAGCTGCCTTAAGGTCGGTGCCCCCGATACCAAAAACCTTTCACGAACTTCTTGTAGGGCTCATCACGATCCTCTCTGTCAGAAATCCCTGAACTGAGTGCCCAAATCGAGTCATCCCGGGAAGCAGGGCCCAACCAAGTATCTGCTCAACTGCTGAAGTCAATCTACAATAAGGGTGGGCTTCGAAAGTTTACGATTGATGCTTGCGCGTCATTTTGCTACTCGATAACATGTAGGCAAGGGCGGTGAACTCTTCTCAATGCCAACCCAGGTACGAAAGCCACGCCGAAGAGGGCCAAACTGAAACCTGGATCGTCTCTGCACCATGCGCAGCAATGATACCCGTTACAGAACAACAACGGTTGCAAAGGTCGTTAGGAGTAGCGGGTAGCGGTGGCAAGATAGCTGCAGCACTAGCACTGCCAGCAGTCGTAGTAGTCGTCGTCGTCGTCGTAGTAGTTGAAGCAGCAGTCGTAGCAGAAGTAGCAGCAAAAAGAAGCAGCAGTAGCAGCAGTAGTAGCAGTAGTAGCCGTCGTCGTAATCGGGGTAGCAGGAGGACGAAAAGCCACCACCAGCAGTGACACAGTGCCCGCGTGGATGCTGCAATGTCTGTCTAACGACAAACCACTATTTGTAGCGGTGAATGAGCGGAAAACGTGTTGATTTGCACGGCACGCGACGTCACAAAAGAAGCGCGCCTCTACGATACACGAAAAGATTCACATTGCCTTTTGTTCAGGCATCTGCATTGCCACCAAGGCGCCATGATGTCTAAAACCACCCATGTCGGTTACGGATTTATCAAATAAACCGGGGCCCATAGCAGGCAAACAGCGGCCACCTGGAGCCCGGGAAACTGCGGGGCACATCAGAGCTTGTCGATGAGGGCCCCAAGGACGTCAGAGTGCTGCTATTTTCAGGCGTCGGAATCATCAGTAACAGTAGCCCCTAGTAGTCTTTAATATGCGAATATACCCCCCCCCCAAAAAAAAAACACTCATGCCCATTTTAAGTTTGAAAGCCCATATTATCACCGCGACTACTACTACTACTGCTACCAGTACTACTGTTGCGACGACAACTAGACTTCAGAGGGCTTGCGGCTTGGCTGGTGAGTCCTGGAAAGGAGGTGTCACGAGCTCTAATCAGGGGCAGTTGAATGGCACTTGCTGAGCAAGCAAGAAGAAACAACATTGGCGGTTCTCCTTGCAGCTGGTCTCATGCCGGTCTTGGCACATATCCTGACTTTCCCCCTGACCGAAAGCAAACCTTTAATCTTACAATTTGCAAACCCAGCCCTGCAGCCCTAAGCCCTCAATCCCAAAGCTGAGACCCCTCATGCATCAAATGCCCACATCTTGGAAAGAATGACGCCTGCAGCTGCCAGGAAGGCAAACGCTTCTTATCGCGGTTTCATCGAGCGGCTGTTGCGCATCTTGGGCTGAGCTGATCCGCCGTCAACTCTCGAAGCTTTGGGTTTACGGCTTCTCGGAGCTCCGAAGTCGACCTAGCGAAGTCATTTTTAGACGATGTCATGCACTCGAGTCCAAGCCAGCTTTTTGCTCTTCGTTTTTTAGTCGAAGCCATCCATCTGCCGTACTGAAGCTTGAAGAGCTGCACGGATCAACCTTGAAACTGGTAAAGTGACCGAGTCGGCCGTCGGCAGCACTGGCAACCACCTGAAACCGACAGCAGTGGTAGGCCAGCTCATGCAGAGACTTCATCCAAGAATCAATGAAGAATCTCTCTGGGCAATAGCACAACATGAAACCTTGAGAAGAGTCGTAGCATACACATCGACATGGTAGTCGTAGTCTTGAGTCATATGATAAATTTATGGTAGCAAGGACGGCAGCAACAACAACATGGTAGCAACACTGCTTGTTCGTCTAAGAGTAGCGGAACCGACACCGGAAAGAACAACGGTTATTGAATGTTGGTGCAAACAAAACAAACATGACAATCATGGTAGTATCAGGTGGACCTAAGATGCTATTACTTGCAAGCCCATGGCAAGAATCTTGACACCCGTCAAGAGACTACGCACAGTTGCAGGAATAGCAACCAGCATGATCAGTCCCAAGGCCCCGACGTTGGAGGGTACATCAAGATTTCGCTATAGGTTGAGAAAGATTCCACATAGAGATATGATTAAAAGGACTTGCGACGGTAGAATACAGCGGTGGTGGTGGTGGTGGTGGTGGTGGCGGCGGCCGTCGTCGTCGTCGTAGTAGTAGTAGTAGTAGTAGCAGCAGCAGCAGTAGTAGCAGTAATAGGAGTAGGAGTAGGAGTAGATGTACTAGCAGTAATAGCAGTAGTAGCAGTTGTTGCTGTTGTTGTTGTGGTGGTAGGTGATGATGACGATGATCATGGTGATGATTGCAAAATAATGGTCATGATGGCGATCATGGCAAAGGCCAGTTCTGATGGAGCAGATGGAGACTCACGAATGTCTTTACAAGTCACGCATGTTGCTGCCTGCCGGACCTTCCCTTCTACGTCACCCGACCCTTTCGAAACGAAGGCAGGCTTTGCGATTGAGACAAGCGAGGACTTCGGCCATGGAAGGCCAGGGCCAGGGTTTACGCGAGGGTTTGTAGGTCAGGATTTCCACGGTTTAGGGTTTAGGGTTTAAGGCATCTACGCTTGGAGGATCAGGGAAGGCATCAGCTTGCTACAAGCGATATGTTGAATCGGGTGTCCCCACTTGGAACTCTTAGAGTACTTACGACCCTGTCTAGCCGAAGTTGCCTGATCCTGCAGGCAAATTCTCCAAGAAGAACGGGCCAGGACGGAAGAAATGAGGGAGTTTGCAGTAGTTCTACGTATTGTGGATACGGATACCACTGCTAACACTACTGAAACAACCAGCTTCAATCAGGAACCCAAACCTAAGTCACAAAAATCGCGGAACGCAGCACCTCCATGACTCTACGGATCGAACCCCTCACGGCTACGCTCAGCCCTGCAGCGCCTCTCAACCCCAAAGTGGCTGCTCAGATCGCTTCCCTCGAGCAAGGCTCCGGCTCTCAAAACTGGCGAAGGGATGGGCGAAGCTTTCTTTCGTAGCTCGTTACATGGGGGGGACATCAGGGATGTTTTTTCTTTTTTTCAAAAATACTGCTTTTCGATGGTTCACGCTTTAGGGGTTTAGGAGTTCAGGGTTTCCTGGCATCTGCTTCAGGGTGAAGCTGTCGGGTGAAGAGCAGCGCGCAACATCCCTTCGACTCATGACAGGCTCCAAATGCCCATGCGTGCTTCGGGTCCTTTGTTAAATACACATCGCCGAAAATCCCTATGAACCGTCCCGAACCGCACATCCCCTAGGTCTTGAGTGAATCGGCTTGCCCCGTGGAAACTTCCCCTGCGGCGGGGGGCGAGGAAGGGGCTGAGGAGGTCGGTGTTGCTTGAGGGGAGGCCCGGCTTTCGAGCCTTCCAGACGTCCCACAAACACAAAGGAAACGCCTACAAGGACATCGCCTGGCCTAAACGAAGTCGAAACCCTGAACGTCTTGAAGCTGAGTCCTAGACCTAAAGCCTGGCTTGAATCTAAACCCTGAACCCTGCCAGTCCTACCTTAGCCCCAGCACACAGGCACATGGACCAAACAGCAAAAATTAGATTAGACCCTAAACCGCGTAGAGGCACTTGGAGCCTTGAAACTGTCGGCCGCAGGCAGAAGCCTGGTTCAAACGCGCCTGCGATGTCTAATCCTGTCCCCGAGGCCGCCAAACGCAGCACAGAGTCAGAGCTCGCTTGTAGGATCAGGGGGTGACTTTGCTAACGGGATCAGGATCGGGATGAACTGTGCATGTACTCATGGCCTACATGGTTACTTACATTGAGATATATACATTCATGCAGATGCCCGTACGGCCGTACGGCACATGATGACAGCCACCCCGGATTCCTCAAGCAAGACTGACAATCCCAAAACTGCAGGGGTGCAGGATGGACCCGTCTTCAGGTTTCGAGTCGGGTCCCTAAACCCCTAAATCCTGTACCCAGAACCCTAAGCAACCCCAAACCCTAGGGTGATTCTGGTCGAAATCCCCTGAAACCCTAAACCCTAAAACCCCCTAAACCCTAAACCCCTAAACCCCTAAACCCCTCAACCCTTAAACCCCTCAACCCTAAAGCGCTTGAGACTCCGGGAGTCTTCGGGTCTTCACTCCTTGGCTCCTCAGTTCCTGGAGCACCCGGGAAGCTCCCGACATCCAAGGGCCGGAAACCGCCCCGAAGCCGTAACCCTCAAGGTTGAACCCTAAAGGTTTATAATAGGGTTTAGGGAGTAGGGATTAGGGTTTAGGGTTTAGGGGCCGTAACCCGAAAGGTTGAAACCCCCAACTTGGGTACTTCACCCCCCCCTCCCCCCATACAGTAACAGACCATAATAGGGCTACTCTTCAGGGCCTTTTGTTATATACATATTATAAATATATTACTCAGGGCAGTATCCAACCCCCCAACCTTAGAACCCACACCTGAAACCATAAACCCTCAAACGTAAGCCCCTAACCCTGCCGCCCCAAACCTTGAACCCTAAACCTCAACACCTTAAGCCTGAAACCCACATCTTTACGAGTAGGATCCTTTAGCCCTGAACCTTAAAACCGTTTAAGCCTGAAGCCCAAAGCTTTAGGATGCTTTCCTAGTAGGTCTGCGGGCCGATCTCACACCAGAATGGAGGGAGACTTGCTCTCTGCAACCGGAATCTCCAGGGAGAAGTTCCTGGGTGCGTCGATTTTTAAGGGGGGATGAGCGAGGAGGAAGGTTTCAGTGTTTAGGGTTTAGGGTTTGTAGGGTTTACAGGGTTTAGGGTTTGGAGTTAAGGGTTTAGGGTTTGGGGGTTTAGGGTTTTGGGTGTAGATAAAGCCTCAAGAGAAGTTAGCCCCAAACCCCAAACTCTGAGCCGAGGGGAGACCGCAGCCTTGTACGAGCTGCACAAAAGCGGAGCCGAGCCAGACCCAGAAAACACAGAAACACATACCCCTGGAGCAGATGGGTTCACAACAGTACAGCAGCTAGTGCCTCGGGTTTGCGTAGGCTCGGGCCTTTGGTCGAAATTCGTTTAGAGGTGATTGCACGTGTTTCGAGTCGCGGGCAGTTGAAACTTCGTTTTCTGAGGTGTGACGTGTGAGGGTTGCAACGACAAAGCAAAACTCCGAAACCCCAACATTGCCCCGAGACCCTAAACCCTCAACCCCAAACCCACACTCACATAATCCTTCAGCCTTCGACCGTGGACCTGAACCAAAATGACAATGGAGTCCGTAAACCGTCAGCCCTAAACACCGCGAAGCCATAAAACCACGGAAACCGTAGTTCCCGTACCTGTAACCCCAAGCCGAAACCTTAACACACAAAATTAAGCTATACCTCAACCTTCATCCCGAAACGCTGACCTCAAAAAACCCGGACCGACACGCCCAACCAACACGGACAATCAATCGAGAAGGGCATCTCTGAGTAGTGGAAGTCCATCGTCAGGGCCTCCTGCAAAGCGATTCTTCGTCGTCGAATACCAAGAACTGTGTGCAAAAAAAGGGGAACTGTTTCACTTTTTTAGTCTTGCGGATTTCGGTTTGGGGCTTTGGGGGTGGAAGGATGTGAGTTTTTGGCTCAGTGTTTCGGGGAGTCCGTGGTTTCGGCTTTCGAGTTGGGTGCTGGGTGAGAGGGCTAGTGCAGCATCCATGGGATGTTGGAGTCTATCAATTACTCCATACAGCTTAGCAGATGTTCAAGCTCGTATAAGTGTCCTCCATAATCTCGTGCTGCATGTTCAGTATGCTTCTGTATGCCGTATATAATACGACATCAAACTGCGCAGTGCGTCTTTACCCTTCACTGACCGATCGAGCGAACCCCCATATGCATCTCTGTGCCTCGGAGTTCGCCGGCTCGTAAAGGGCGGAGTACATGTTCCTTGGCGGTGTAGGGTTTCGGGTTCGGGGTTTAGGGTTTAGAGTTTAAGGTACGAGGGAAACTTCTTCCAAGAGCCTCGGCATCAGGTTTCATTGTTTACGATTGAACTCAAGCTCAAGCAATCTGTCCAAGAGACAGAGCCAGGCCAATGCCACCCATACCTGGGCACCGGGAGAGGACTCACCAGCACTGGTTGCCTTCGAAGCTCCCAGTTGTGGCTGATGGAGCTCGGATACTGAGACCGACTTCAATCTCCTGTACTGCTGTGGATTCTCGTCGGCACTTTGTTAGATCCCACGTCGGGATTTTAGTTTGCAGTGCTCACGGCGCGTCTTTTCAAGAATGGCGGATGCTCCAACACTCCAAGGCCACAGGCTCTTGGTGGAATGAGCCGCTCGACCCCCAAGCGGATCTCATCGCTCCCTAGCTCCAGGTGAACCTCCGAGTGTCACGCTCCGGCTGGTCTTTTGCAGCCGGCAGCAGGTGTCATCTAAATAATATGTGTAGAACTGCTCCACCATCGAATCTTCCAACACTAGCACTAAAGAGCTCTGCTTTTCGGTTCGATGAGACCTGGCAAGTAATGCCCGCCTCACCACCCGGGCCACCTCTAAGTCTCAACAAAGGCTCGAACAAGTCAAGACTCACACAAGCATCAATGCAGGATAACATGTAATTAGCATGGTTTGGTTCACAAGGTGGTCTCAGCAAAGCCGGGAAGTCAATACACTCAAGATCAATTAATGCAACAATCATTCCTACCGAGCTCAATCTACGAAGATGCCCCGTGTCACTGCTTGAACTGGCTGCCGGCAGAAGGGGCACGGCTGGCCCCTGAGCAGTTGCTGGCATCCACTGCAGAGAGCATGGCCACACGGAGCCAGTGCCACGAGAGGACGGTCCTCATGACAAATGCCACAAGGGCCGGCGAAGCCGTCTACAGGACCCTGGCAAGAATCGGCTTCGGGGAGCTGGTCCCAGCATGCACGAATATTGAGGAACTGATGGGTGTGTACAGAGAGAGGGTTTTGCAGCTCCACGTGCAAGGTGCGAAATCCATGGTTTTGCAGTGCCTGCAGCAAGGCCAGGCGGAACGGCTCTGTCCGGCGCTGGCGCCCCACAAGAGGCATGTCCGAAACGTGCTGACAGTTGTGTGTGGCAGTGTACGCTCCGTCGGCACTGGCTCTGTCACACTCTTTCTCGAAGGACGCGACCTCCCTCATCACCCAGTCCTGAATGATCTGCTGCCTGGACGCCCCGGATTTCTGCGCCATACGCTGTGCAAAGGACATGGTGTGGCAGACTGGTTCTTGAGGAAGCCGGGGGGAAGTGCGCAAGTGAAGTCCAAGCGCTTCGCAAGTCCTATCCTTTCTCGAGCCTGGAACGACCATAGACGAACATCTGCTCTTCGGGTCTTATCGACATGAACAAATCATAGAGCACCTTCGGGAAAAATCACTTTAGGGGTTTGGTTGATTCCGTCCAATTTCAAGCCGAAGGCGTCTTCTGCAAGCAACTGTCGTTGCATCCATTTCTCTTGATAATGCTGCAAGTGCTGTATTGCCGGCGAGCCTCCAAGAACCCTTACGTGGCTGCTTTGCGCCAAGGTGCCGAGGCCTCCGAGATCTTCGCAGAGCGTCCGCAGGGTGATCTGGTACGTGCCTTCTTTGGCTTTTGGGGGGCGCGACTCTACTCTGAGTGAGCTTTCACCGGGTTCCCTGGGATGCAGATCCTTAGCGCAGCATAACCCCGCTGGTAGACAGAGTCAGGCCCTTGCGGCGCATTCAACATATTCTGTCATTCCATTACCGGCCACCCGCTTCAAGGAGCAAGCTGAAACCCTTATTTCGGAGCTCCAGACTCCCTGCATACATCACAAAGGGCACATCGAAAGATGTGTAGAACCTTTCAAACATCCAAAGGCCTCGCTGTCCGGCGGTGCAGTTCCAGCAGGTAAGCGATCCGTGCGAGATCAGCGTACCTTCTCACCAAACTGCGGGCTTCAGCCGAGGCTTGCCTGATGGGTTGGGATGTATTTTGGGGTCTCTGAACTATTTGGATGAAGACATCGGGCTCACACTTGGGCTTAAAGTGCGCGGCGAAGTCTGAACCTCAATGCTTTCGCGTGGAGGACTCGGGGGCTCAGGGTTTGTAGATGCGGTGGAGGCACGTGTTCGGACTTGGCTCTCAAGGGCGGTTGCGGTCCGTTTGCGGATGTTGGGCCTGACGGCCTTCCGAGTTCCAGGTCGTGGTTGAAAGTTGAGGAAGGGTCTTGCAAAACAGCCGTCTCCATTTCCAGCGAGGTGGGGACACTATCATCCTCAACACGATGAACTGATGAATTCAGATTCTGGGCTGTCGAAGACTTACCCGCAGGGCAACTCAAGAAAAGCTTCAATGCCAGATTTCCCGATTTGTGGGAGCGTTTGGAACCCAAGGGTGTCCTCAAACAAGCTCCCTTTCAAACATCTTGGACACCACAACTGGCGCACCGACTTTGGTGAGGCGGCTCACACCAAGGAGGTAGGCCACTACCTGCAAAAGACTCGAACTTAGATCGAAGATGTGGAGCCTATTGCAGGAGCGAAGGCAGCACTAGCCCTACGCCGAGATTCTATTGCAATTGCAAGCTTCGGCGGGGAGGCAGGCGCTCGGATTCCATGAAGCTTGCACTGGGCAGGTTGAGGCATCAGGATGTCAGGATTCATGAAACACAGGCGGAGTGCCCCCTGCGGGCCATGAAGATGCGCCCGCGAGAACCTGGAGTTGCTCCTAGGCCCCTAGGCCTCCTCGGATTAAGGCTTCGAGTGAGCTGGAGAGGTGCACCGAATGTGCGAGCAAACCCCTCGCCATGGCATGTTTCACTGGGAACCAACGAAACATCATGGGAATCATGCATGTCTTTCACTTCAGTATCGGCAACAAGTATAGCCGAAACAACCAACAGGCACCATCCTATGCCTCTAAACGCTCCAGGCCTGCCACTTGGCGTGACTTGGCGTCATGTCCAGATTCAGCAACGGAGTGCCGCACAGGCGCCTGGGCTATTGTCTGAAGGAAAGGGAGATATTCTAGCATGTGAGACGAAGCTGGCTAAGCCTGCAGTCTCCGTAAGCAGGGCACGAGACTGATTGCTCAGATCCCCTGAGGATTGAATTCAAAAACATTGCAGGGAGTACATGCGTATCAGTGTGCGTGGTGCCAGCAGGGACAGTGCAACACGCACCCGAGCTTAGTGAGTTCTTCAGCCTGAGCCTTATGCCTATTGAGTGAGCCATCTCAGCCCAATGCTCAGCGCTGCAACCATGCCTGTCTACGGGGTCCAATGCCGACGGCTGGAGCGAGGGGCTAAATTCGGAAGCTGGCGATGCTCCAGAGCTGAGGGCTGGGCGGGATGCAATGATGCGCACGGAGATCGGCATTTCGTTTGCTAGGAAGTTGAATGAAGTAGTTCCATGACATCCGAGAAGGTTGAACTTCAAGCACAGAAGCCGGTACAGTTGTTCACTTTAGAACCACTCCCTCGACACCACGAGCAGCACTAATCATAAACTCCGTGACGAACTCTTACTGCACCAAGAACTGAATCCCGACCAGGACGCTCCGTGTCGACCTGCTTGTAGAACCAGATGGCGTGCTTCCTGCACCGGCTTCAATCTGCAGCGTTCGGCATGGTTTAGGGCTTCAGGCTTTGAATTAATGCTCTTTCTCTTACCTCCTGTTTCAGACTCCATCGTCCCAGAAGGAAGGCCGGCCCGCTCCCAGTCCTTCTGTCGAATGCG
Organism: Symbiodinium necroappetens; assembly: GCA_905231915.1. Classification (NCBI taxonomy): domain Eukaryota; class Dinophyceae; order Suessiales; family Symbiodiniaceae; genus Symbiodinium; species Symbiodinium necroappetens. The sequence goes on from CAJNJA010069552.1 coordinate 12,551, forward strand.
ATATAGTCGAAACCAGAGGCAGGCAGAGTCCCAAACTTCAAGATCCCCAAACCTCAAGATCCCTAAACCCTGAATACCCTAAACTAACCTCAACCCTTAACGGCGTTGTGTTGCATCGATCCAGGCCACGGTCACCGCCAAAATCCCCAACACCACATGGGAGTCCCAAACCTCACACAAGCCCAAACGCCCAAAACCTCAGGCCCTGGTCCTCGAATGCCCGACACCTGGAACCTGGACACCCTGAATTCCTCTGCGTGCAAAAGAGCATGAAGCCCAACATGGCTGGGCCATTCATGAATTTGACTTGCCCCTCAAGTCTGAAAGGCCGAGCACGAAGCCTCAAACTTCTGGCCTACTCCGAGGCCCTGAGAGTGAAGCTGCTAAGCCTTAAAAACTCGACCAGGCCCTGTAGACGACACCGAAGAACGTCATCTCCAACCCCAAAGCCAACAAGGACACTTCGGAAGAATCCTCTTGTAAGGACTAGGATTCAGAAAGAATCCTCTTGCAAGCCTACGATCATTCTGCCCTGAGGGGCGCCTGGAGCTCAGGAGAAGGTTGGACGTGATTCGGTGGTCAACAAAGACCTGCACCCGACTCCGTTGTTCTGCTATGGATAATAGCGGAATGAACTGGTCCAAGGAACACCGGAATTGTTGCTTTGTGCCACCAAGCAAAAAAAACACCTAACTAAGGGCATCAACAAACTACACATCCAACAAAAAGCAAAGACTCTGCTTCTTGCCCAGAAGAAACTAGTCACTGGCCAAATTTCTCAAGATCAATGTGCTTCAACAGATAAGGTTGGCAGGCCTCGGGGCGCCTTGGGGTCAAGTCTTTTTGGAGACAGCGGGGCTTCGCCCCTCAACCCCGACCACTTCACTTCTGGCCGTGTGCTCCTTCAGACACCCTGAAGAATCTCAAAAATCCTTCCTTCCAACCCAAAAGCCCCCAGACCCTAACAATCTTCCGGGTTCGTCGTTTCCGGGACTCCGTCGAGCGCTCTGCATCCTTTCAGGCCTGCATCAGCTCGCCGATCACCGGGAGTCCTCGCTGAGGAAGTTCCGGATTTTGGGGCCATGGGGGTGTTGCCGGGCTCAAGTCCTTGTCTTAGGGGCTTTGGGGCTTCTCTCGGGATGGGTCCTAGTTTGGGGATGATGGCTCTGAGGTTTTGGGGTCTTGGGCTGTTGAGGTGTCGGAATTTCTCGGGCTTCGCAGGGAGTGTCTGAAATCAATGCCCCCTGAGCGCAGACTGAGCGCAGAGAAGCCTTGATCCAGAGCCTGGGACCAAGTCCCGACAAACGTCTTGGCTGTAAAAAGGCTTTGATCCTGGCTTTGGGTTGAGGAAAAGCCATACAACAAGTACAAAGTCACGGTTTAGCTGGCGATCATGGACGCTGAAGATGCGACACAAGAAGAATGCTGAAGATTGATACTCCGAATTGCTGGAGTCAACAAGAGTTCTACGCACCATAAGTAAAGAATATCAGGGATCTATTGCAAAACCCTCGCGATTTAGGGATGCCCTCACTGTAACCTAGCTTCAGGGGATTCCTTGATCAAACCTGGGGTTTGATGTGGCTCCTCCATTGATCCCGGTCATCTTGCCGAAACTGATGCTCTCGAAGGCCGTGCTGGGAGCCTATTTCTCGGACGTGCGTCATAAGGGGCGGTTGGATAGGTTGAGGGGCTTAGGGGGTAAGGGGGTAGAGTTTCGACCTGAGGCTTAGGGCTTAGGGCTTAGAGGGTGAAGAGTTCAGGGTTTAGGGTTCAGGATTTCGGGCTAAAGGTTCTGGGACTCAAGTGGCGGCTGCCCAGGCAACCCGACGCCTCAAGTCGAATCGCGTATCCCTGAACGCGCGCCACGCTACGCTTCAGTGCTCCACTGGCCCTGCACCTTGCATACGACCTCCTCTCCGGAACCTTGAAGCTCTCACAAAATGATCCCCAAACTCCCACAACCAGATCTTCGCAACTCCGTATCGAGACCCTTCCAGCTCCAAAAATCCTTACATAAACCATAAAACCCATAAACCCAAACAGTTAAATTTACAGCCCCTGATTCCTGAAATCCCAAAACATAACTCTATGGTCCAATCCTAATAAAACGAACTATCTAACCCCAGGTGCCCAAACCCCGGCAGCTTTTAGACCCAACACTCTGAAGTCCTTAAAACCGTTTTCAGAAATCTTCACGGAAGCATCTCAGCCACACCTCTCGGATCCCCAAGGTCTCTAAACCCCTCCAGAAGCTGCCATCTTCCAACCCTAAAACTGGAAATTTAGGGTTTTGGGTTTAGGGTTTAGGGATTAGGGTTTAGGGGTTAAAAAGGCCTGCAAAGCATCCAACCCCCAAAAATCTCCGAAGCGATGGCCTCCTGGCCCTTGGGCACCAGGCTGCCGAAGAAGCCGCGGCCTCGCGGCGAGGGCACCTGGGCATAGTGGGGTACAGCAGCACTGTTTAGGGTTTAGGGTTTAGGGGGGGCCTTGAGAATTTGAACGAGGCGTTTGGGGGGGGTGTTGGAAGGGTTGTATGGGGCTATTCTTTAATGCTTTCCATGGCATCTTAGTGACTAGAAGACGGTGCAGGGGATACAGATGGATATAGTAAAATACTATGAGTATTCCAAAACTATGTGTGAGTAGGCACTCTAAACAAGCACAGTGGAAATTCAATCCCCAACTCGCATCTAGTTAATCACGATTTACTGGCCGCGTGTGTACTCAGCACTGGCTCTGGGTTCCCAAGACGACCTTGAGCCCAAGCAACCGAGAAAACGACTTCACCACAAAAACAAAATCCCCAAACCCCTACAGTTACAGCAAACCCAAAGCACTACGACCCTCTTTGCCAAGCCACCAGCGTCGTGCGCTGCAGCCGGCTGCTGGGCCAAACGTCGAACTGCTCGCCTTGGATTTGCCTAAACTCTTTCACCGACTGCACGAAAGGAAACCGCACGGATCGGAACCGTGGTAGCAAGTCCTCTCTGACAGGCACCAGAAATCGTAAACATGCCGTTGCCTTATCAGCTCTCCGGCCCGAGAACATCACAGCGTCCACACACACGCCGGCATTGCCGGCATTCCGTAGCTCGGACCCTTCTGCCCGCTTACCTCTGAATCTGCCGCCTTGCAGGAAAAAACTCCAGCATGGTGGTTTTAGCTGGCGAGGGTTCCCCAAAACTTAGACCAAAACTTGGGACTGTGGCTCAAATCGCTCGCCGAGCGTCGCACGGCACGGTTGGACCTCGGCTTGGATGCCAAGCACAGAAATCACAGCGGCATCTTTGGGTTGTCTTTTGGGATGGATTCGATTGAGCTCACAACTGAAGCTTCTGAAAGACATGGGACCACGTCCGCTTGCACATGGATTCCAGCACGGTATGCTGCAGACTGCAGACAGCAGTTTGATCTCGCCGTTCGATGTGATACTACCACAAGAGATCAGAATCTAAAAGATGGCTATGCTCGACTATGTCTTGCTATGTTTGCCGGTGCTGGACGTGGCGGCAATTAAATGCTGAAACTGTCACCGGCCTGTCTGGCACCCAAGCAGGCGGCCCACGGCTTTCCGACAAAGAAGCACACACAAAACACAGCTCCAGCGCGACAGAAATGACAAGGCCGACGAGGCGCCGAAGTTGCATCTCCACCGCTGGCGGACTTGGCCCCGGCTCGCCCTTCAGGTAGGTCGCCAGCCACTTCCTTGCTAACCAGGGGACCATGAAAACTTGCCCTAGGGCAAAGGAAGGAAAGCCCAGAGACAGCAAACCAAGCACAAGATCAGAGGTTGACAACGACGACGACGTCAGCAACACCATCGACGACAAGGGTAAGCAAGGTCTTTGGATCAAGGCGCTTCACCTCCAGCCAGACATGGTTATTCGGCAGCCCAAACAGCCCTCCGATTTCTGCACTGGCATGGACGCCTGCAGAGGGCTTGGTGGCTGCTTGGATTTACCCGGGGGCCACGAATTACGTGTATAAGTATTCGAAGCAGTGTCCTAAAGCCTAGCAGTGAAAATACATGTGGAAGACTTCTGCGAAGCTTGTGTTGCAAAACACAATTCGGGGCATGGGCATGTTGGCGTTTAGGCCCTTTGACCGAAAACTTATGATCCACAGGCCGAGGCTGGCAGAAGTAAGGAAAAAATACGCACGTAGACACGCATGAAGGTAGTTTGGGGTTGAGCATTCCTGTGCGTCGTGCCTGTACAGTTGAAACCGCCCTGCAAAACCATGCCTTCAGGCTTTCAAAGCATACCGAACAATTTCCCTCTTCTGGGCTTGACCCACCTTGATTCAAGAGTAGTCGCTTTGGACCTTTGTACTGCCTCGGCAGCGCAGGGCAGGGCTTCACATCACCCTGAAAACCGGAAGCTGTAGCTTTGGAGCTCCAGGATGTCAGGGGGCCCCAGGATTCGCGGGTTTCGGGCTTCGGTGTTGGGTCTTTCTGCCGCAAAGAATAGAAATGCCAAGGGACGAGGCTTGAGTGGCTCAGTCTGCTCGGAGCACAGCACATGGGGTCGTATGCTGTGGCTGAGCCCTTAGTGAAACGGCAACGAGCCTTATCATAAGCCTACTTGTAACCCAACTTGTTGAGTCAACCCCGAACCTCCAACTAGGATGTAGACCTTACAAAACCTAAATACTTCAAGCTCCACGTCTCATACCTCTGCACCCAAAAAACAAAAACCTACATCCTGAAGCCCAAAAAACGACACCCACGCTCTCTCCTTCAGGGCCAAGGTGCTCGTATAAAGCAACGGCGTCCTCGGGATAAAACAAACGATCCTCCAGGGGTGCCGACACAACGATTCCCCAGCTTCGGGTTTAAGGCGTTTCGGGTTGGGGCCCACAGTGCTAAGTCTACGTACAGACCCCGGAAATTACAAACCTGTCAATGTAAGTAGCAATCCTAAACACTAGACCCGACACAAACTTTTGAGCCCTTCTCCTCCCCCCCCACCAAACATAATGAAACAGTAACAATCATCATCATCATCATCACCCTAATCTAATAAGAGTAAAAAGAACAGAGATAATAAAGAGTACATCCTCCTCATCACCCTAATCCAATAGTAGTAAAAAAGAACAGAGATAAAGAGAGAAGTAATCCCCCCTCCCACAGTGCAAGGACCCTGCCTCGAAGTTGTTGGAGATGAAGAGCGGCACGCTGCGGTTCTGCGCAAGATGCTTCAGGATCTACACGGCTTCAAGGTTTGGGGCTTTTGGGGGTTTAGGGTTAGGGCATCCGGTTTTAGGGTCTGGGGCTTTAGGGTTTAGGGTTTCTTGGTATCGGGTTTAGGATCTATGTTGCTTGGGGTTATGGAGTGCTTGGGCTTACTAGGGTCGAATCGACTCAAAGGGCTTCGGCAGAAGAAGCCTGGGCTTCCTCCTTCTGCTTTTTTTCTCGACAGGATTCTACAGAACAGCCCCGAACCAAACCAGATACAACCCCCATGGTCTTACCGAACCCTTCTGCTTCCAGAGAGCTTTCAATCTCTGTTCGAGTGGGTCCTCGAGGGCCGGCAAATAGGGCAAGACGGAGCGGAGTGTGGCAAAGCTCTGGGCGGCGGTGACGTTTCCGGCGAGGACCTGACGCCAGACCTGGCTGGGTGGGACTGTGCCTGAGTTTGGGAAGCCCAAGCTGCCACCATCAAAAACATGGTCATGCTCCAGCTTAGTGAAAAGGGATCCGCGGAACCTATAGCCTATAGCTAAATCCTAGACTACAGAACACCAGGGACCCCCACAAACAGCGGTAGTAGTAGTAGTGGTGATGGTCGTGGGTGGTAGTAATCACAAAAATGACCCTGGCCGCCTCGTCCAAGAGGGGCTCTGGTTTGCCGACCTTGTTGGGGTGCAGAGAAAGGAGGTTCATAGGCTAGTTTTCTCGAAGTTTGAATATGAAATTATTGTAGGTTTTGTGTGGGTGATATAGGTAGGGCTTCGTCCAAAGCCTTCGGAGCGGTTGGAGGTTTCGGGGGTCTAGGGGTTGAGGGGGTCTGGGCTTCTTAAAACGGTGGCAGGGGCCGTAAGCTTGCTGGTTTTAGGATCAGGGTGGGGATCTTGAGGCTGTTCTTTGCGACTTTGGGGCGCAACCTCGAGGTTTCGAGGGAGTGCACCACAAACGCCTGGAAAGCCCCGAACCCAATGGCTGAGCTCCGGGCTACATGGGCCATGACCACCAGCACTTCGCCCCAGACAAGGTTCGGGGAGTCTTGGCAGCACAAAACCAGAGGGCTTGTCTCGATCTTCGATGTAGGGTTGTTGGAGGCCATGGTCCACAGGCTCTTCAGGAGTTCCTGACCCTCCACAGTGTCACAGACTACTGACTAGCCGAAACTAAGCCCGAAACCCAAGTCTTGAACGCTATGCATGACTTCAAACTCGAACCCGGATCCCAGGTCTTGGCGGCGTCCTCCAGCTTGGTGAGGATTCGACATTCGTTCGACCAGCTACTCAAAAAATGTGATGCCGGTGGGTTTGAAACGAAAACCACTACTCAGATCGCCGTCGCGTATAAGTTTTGCTCCATAGTTGTATACTGTCACCCTTGACAAGTTATAAACACGTGTGTACCTACTAGTTCATGTTGGTGTAGTGTGTAACAGGTTAGAACCCTATGTGCAGGGTGACAACTCAGATGGTATCATATCTTTGTTCAGTTGATTCAACACTCCCGGCAGGGTGGGCTGGCTTTCAAGCGAAGGGCCGACGGCTGCAAAACCCGCTGTGAGAGGTTGCTGCTGCATCCTCGTTACAAAAAACTAGTTCATATAGGATTCGCAAAGCGCACGCAAACATCTTCGTTTTCAAACTACTAGCCGAGAAAGGGATAGGCTTCACGAGTCTGTGCTTCTGTGCTTTTGGGGGTCCCAGTCCCACTGGCAGGCGGCTGTGTTTGAACAAGGCCTGCTGCAGGTCCGACCAACCCGACCTGAGATGAGCAGGTATAATAGGGTTTAGGATTTAGGGTTCAGGGTTTAGGGTTTTCTGTTGTAATCTTTGTTTGGGGTGGTAGGGTTCGTGGCCCTGTCCTTTGGGCTCAGGCTCAAACTCGAGACTATCCGCCTTCATTCTGGAACCGGCTAGGTGCCTTGAATTTGGCCTCGCCAGGTTGGAGAGCGACGGGTTCAAAGCTACGGCGTCTGATGGTGCCATGCTCTTCTTCGGGTTTCTGCTGGGGAACTCAGGACACGATCCCTTTTCATCCTCAACCCGAAACTTGCGTACTCTTCTACCCTTCTGCAACCTGAACTCTAGAGCTAAGAAGCTATCCAACCCCTGAACCCTGAAGCAATCCAAAGCCTACACCCCGAAGCTGTCTAAACCTGAAGCCTCTCATGTCTAAAGTAGCGAAAAGCCTAAACCCTGCAGCATCCCAAATACCTAAACCCTAAACCCCTAACCCCAAACCCCTAAACCCTATACCCTAAACCCCTAAGCCCTAAACCCCCAAATCTCTAAACCCTGAACCAAGGCAACCGAGGGCGCATGGCCACCGCCACCTTGACGCGGGGGTCACGGCCAGCGCCGAGCAACGCGAGGCCGGCGCCATAGGAGATCCTCAGCCACAACGAGTTTAGGGTTTAGGGAGGGTTTAGGGAGGGTTTAGGGGTTTAGGGTTCAGGGTTTAAGGGTTTAGGGTTTAGGGTTCTTACGGGTTCAGGGTCCGGGGCTTTATAGGGTTTAGAGGCTTATGGAGGGTTTAGGAATTAGGGTTTGGGGTTCAGGGTTCGGGGCTGTAGAGGGAGTTAATAGTTGGAAGTAGGGGTTTGGCTTTGCGGGATTTCGGTTCATTTGGGATTCATGACTGGGACATGGCCGGCCTGTGCTCATTGAACTCAGAAGTGGCCGACTCTAGCCGCAGATATCACCCAGCTACTACCCAGGTGCCGATGACGCCCGTGGGCGAAGCAAAGGAGGGCCTGATCCCGCCTATGTACGCGGTAGCAATAAGCTCCTTGAAGAATTTAATCACACCCCCTTAAGCCTTACATTTGAATCATAGACCCCTGTGCAACCCTGAAACCAGCACGATGAAACCTTGCGGCCACAGGATCCCAGCCAGCGCGATTCGCCCCGGATCTGCCTGCCAGTCGCCTTGCGAAGGCAAAAGCTCGAAGCACCCTGGCTAGGTCCCAAGTCTTGCCTGAGGTTCCCGTACCACTTGGGGTTTAGGAGTTAGAATTTAGGGTACCTTGTTAAACCTTGAAGCCTGAACCCCGTTGAACCTCAAATCTCAGACCTGCTGAAATTTTTGGTTCCCGATGCCAATGCCCAAGAGACGCTAAAAGCCTACGTACAACCCTATGCCCTACCACGGAACCCTGCCCCCTAAACCCTAAACCTCGCTCCTGATCCATTTGCTCCGAGCGACTCTGGCTCAGCACGTAGGAAATAACCTGCCCATCAAAGCTTCGGCGTGCGGCTGTTTCAGGTTCGGCTCGAGCCTAGCGGAAGCCCGTTTTCATATAAAGGGCCTATGTAATTAGGACCTTTGGAGTTTCGGCTGAGGTTAAAGTTTAAGAGTTGAGGGCTCCGGATCCGGGAATCAGAGTCTAAGTGTCTAAGTGTCGGACGAGGCGGAACCTTGGCGAGCCTATCTACGAGAGTTTATTCTTGTTGTTCTTCAGCTCCTGAAGTTGCCGGCCATCGTGGCTTCTTTACCCCGGAGCCCGGAAGCAGAAGCTCGACATCTTTGAAACCCTGAATCTTCATCGACAAATGCTCGTACTATGCAAGGGTAGAGAAGGAAGGACCCTCGAGCAGAAAGTTGGCGGGAGTATGGAGCCCCGGCCCAAAAACACGAACCCTCGTCTGTCTCTGTCACCTTGGCGGAAAAAGCCCAAGCCAAATCCTGAAACGCCAGATTCTGACGAATTGAACCTTTCCACCGAAAGCCTGACACTTCAGAGCCCTGAATCCCCAAGTCCTAACTCTCCAAACCCCAAGTCCTCAGCACCAAACTCCGTCGGCCCCCCCGCCTCTGAGATGTCGCGCTGGTCCTTCTCCCCGGCGCAGTCGATCTCGCCCCCAGAGAAAAACCAGCCACGCGTCTCCTTGGCTCCGACTATAGGCCCAGGGCCCCGGGGCCTGGAAGCCTTCAACCCAAACATGGCGGGGGTTTGTACCAGAAAAGCTTCGAAGCTCTCAGTTTGGGAAGCAATGCTCGTGCTCATGGCATCGTGCAAAGACGCCCCAGGAAGTTGCCGCCTACGTTTAGAGAAGGTCGCAAATCGCAAAACCCTAGTCTCGAAATAAGTAAGTTTAAAGACAAGGATTGTGTAGGATTTTACTGAGTGTTAAGATGGTGTCAGAAAGGGTGTTTTGGGATTCGAGCGCTGTTAGGGCTCAGTGACGAGGGAATTGGGGGATTGCCACGGAAGCTTAATTAAACCTGCAAGCATTCAATAAAGTACACGACGATCTGTCGAACTGTTTCGTTTGCTCGTAAAATCTCGTAATAGCCGCTGTTCAGCTCATCCCGCGCAGCGGAACCAGTCACCACACGTCACCACCGAATCACTTGAATTTGATTACGCTATGCGGTGGGTGCCACGGCCCCCCCAGGTAACGACGGAGCCATCACCCAGGATCGCAGCAAAGGCGTCTTGGGTTGCTTGAATCTGCTGCACATTCAGCAGCTGATCTCGCACAGCACTGCTGTCACCACCCAAAATGCCGCCCCAGGTCACCACGGAACCATCCGCAAGGATTGCAGCAAAGGCCCTGTAAGTTGCTTGAATCTGTTGCACATTCTTCAACTGATGTTGCACAGCACTGCTGTCACCGCCCCAGCGAGGATGTCCCCAGGCAAGGGCCGACCCATCCCCC
>CAJNJA010069563.1:0-22395 GCA_905231915.1 Symbiodinium necroappetens
CTTTCTCTCTCTCTCTCTCTCCTCCCCCGATTCTCCGATTCTTCAGGACTTGAGCCGACCCGTCGGAGCAGTCACCCCCAGCAGGGCCCTCGGCCGACACATCCGGGTTCTCGATCCTCCTCTCTGTTACTGGGGCGTTGTTAGCCTGTTAGCCTGTTAGCCATGGGGCAGGGAGGACAGAGGAACGCTAGGGGCTTTGCTGGGCGTTTTGCGACTGTCCCGTGCCGCGCAGGCGATGGCTCTCCGGGGGCCGGGAGCCCGGAGCTTCATCCGTCGTACCACCGTCTTCACTTAGTGGCAGTCGGGTTCGGAAGACTGAACCTCTTGTGGTGAGTGAGGGGGCGAAAACTACGTGTAGACCTTCTTGAGACACCCTCAGAGGAAGAAGGCCTTACTTTGGCTGTTTGAAAGCAGAGGTTTGGATCGCTTGGGAGCGGCCTGGTGGTCTCCAGCTCAGTGTGCAGAGTGATTGGTCTTGCGTCTTGAGATTTCAGTCTGCGGTTTGTCGCAACTTCGGACAGGAAGCTGCAGCACCCTCTCGCCATTGCCTATCGAGTTGCAGGAATCTGCTCCAGGTGCAAGCTTGGCTGCTGTCCGTAATCAGTAATGTTTCCGCGGCTCGGAGGCCTCTCCTGGCGGCTCTCGGTGGCGCGACAGCTCTGCCTCGCAGTGGACGCTCTGCACAGGTTCGTTGCGGGGAGCAGGGCCGGGTTTGCTTTCATCCGCTGGAGCCAACAAGACTGCAGGTCGGGAAAAGTGCATGGAAGCCTGTCCCCGCGCAATGTGCTGGCACGCTCCTCGGCCTGTTCACGTCCGCCGACTGACTCAAGTCGGTTCCTGAGGTCGCCACCACAGGTGACGTGACGATCCTGGAAGCCGGGCTCGTGGACGCGCTTTTGGAGGTTCGGTGTGTACGCGGACTTTGGACGACACTGCAAGCCTGTTTCCTTGTAAATTCTTGGATGGTGCAGGTGGATGCCCTGCGCGAGCACGACCTTCTTGGTGCACTAGGCTTGCAGTTCGCCCGCTATGCGGCCCCGGAGGCTGGGAGTAGGGACAGTCTTGGGTGGTTAGTTGCTCATTGGCCATCAGAGTCATCACCTCGATCATACGAGCTTTGCTTTCATGCTCGGTTGCCCTGCGAGCTTGCATTCTCACAGTGCATGATTCGTTCGAAGGCATGGATTCCGCATGTCGCTGTCACGCATCATCAGCGTCGCGAAGTCTGTCGAACTGCAGGGTTGGCACGTTCCCCGTAGCGGCGGCACAGCTGCAGACATCTTTGCTCTCGGCCTTGTCCTACTGGAGGCCAGGCTCTCATGTTGCCGATGATGGTGACACGGTGACACCACCTCTGATTTGGCAATGAACATCATGTTTGACACACTGCCAATCAACTACCCTCCCGTACAAGATGTTTTGGCTCGAAACATTTCGCAGATGTGAGCCAACATGTTGTCACCCTGGCAGATGACCCGGACAACCTCAATCGAGACGAGCTCTTCGTAACTGTGAGAGATGGAGAGCCGGCTGAGGCCAAAGAAGATTTTGGCGAAAGCGATTTGTCTTGGCTGCACAGCAGCCTGCAGCAAAACATGCTGTTCTTTGTGGCAACTCCATGTCGCCGCGGCTGTGAGTTTTGCGACAGACGACGCATCCGGTTGGGGGTTGACCTCGAGCAGGCTGATCAGGTTGGTTCTTATCGTCAGACACCGTTATTCTGGGCTGCGGCACGCAGAAACCTCAATGCAAACCTCGAGATGGTCAAGTCCCTCTAAAAACTTCGGTGTTGAGGTGCATTTCAGAGAGAACCTCAAGAAGACATCGTTATTCTTCGCGATCTTTAAAAAGCATTGGGAGATCGTGAACTTTCTAGCGATCCAGGTTCACTGCTCTCAACCAAGCGATACCGTACAAGAAGCGAGAACCAGCTTCGCCAACGGCCGGCCCCGCAATGAAGTGCATTGACGAATTAGCAATTGCAACAAGCCCTTCCGCCTTCACTCGGCCAGCGGTCTCGCGAGAAACTCGAACTACTCCGCTACATCCATGCATCACTCCAGAACAACACGCTAAAGATCGGACACTGCAAAGTAGACCGGCCCCACCAAGGCAGGGGACTTGCTGGTCTTTGGATTCAGGCTGCAGAGAAGAGCACGTGCAAACTCGGTTCATCCTTCACCAAGAGGAAGTTGCGCGTCCTGGACAGTCATGCTCATGCCAAGACGGCATGCGGCCAGCAGAAGATCAGTTCGTTGCAGATGGAGAAAAGGTATCAGCTGAAGGAGCATTTCAAAGTCTGACCCTGCCAAGGTTGGATCTGCAAGCAGGCTTATGGAATGTTTTTGGTCACAAAGGATTCGAGAGCACCAAAACCATCAGTGCAGCCGATGCAGGCATGTTCCGGCATCATTTTTAAGCTAGGCGGGTAGCGATGGTGGTTTGCACTCGTCATGGTCGTCAGAGTAGTGGGAATAACATTGCTCCCACGTGCGAGGTGTTCGAGTGTTGTGGACAGCCCAATCCAGAGTGCAAGAGCCTGCAGCAGCTGAGCGCCTGGGACCCGGCTTGTCAAGAAGGAAGGGCCGAGGGCCCGAGCCTAGGGGCCTAGTAACTCCGACTCTCTCCCCCGTCAAAGCTGTCGCAGCCACAGAGCGAAGCCACTTTAGCCGTCACGAGGAGAAGGATGGATCCTAGTTTGCTGGGTGCACGTTTCCAAAGATACAAGCTGGAACTTCATCTCTGTCGTTCAAGACCGTCTTTGACACTGTGTGGTTGCTCTGGTTTTTGCCTCATTTGTTGATCTGGCTGTGGTGGCTCCAGCTGCATGCTTGTAACATTTGCTGGCTTACCTTAGCATTGAGCAAGATCAGCTGCCTGAAGGCAAAGATGTTGCCCAAACGGGGCCATTGGCAACCGCAGGCTCTGCTGGCTCTGTCTGTGAGTGTCTGTCTGCTCTTCTGCAGGGTCCCGCACACGGTTTGTGAGCCTGCCAGCATTCATGAACAATACAGTCTGTGTGCACGTGTGCACATTTCGAAGTCGAGGTTGCCGTATGTTACAGACAGATGAAAAAACAGAAGAATTCAACAGGTGTTCTCCAAGCCAATCTGATTCATAACCTCTCGTACGAGGCACCGACCCGCCAGGAATCACAGTCTCTGTCTGAGCAGGTTAAAGCCAGCACCTTCTACGGTGAGCTGCCGCAGATAGCCAGGAGCACAATCGAGTTGTGCGCGGCCCTCAGAGAACCCGTTCAGTCGTCATACCGCATCTCATAGCGCTTTGCGTCCGCGGCATGGTCCCTGCTTTGGAAAGGTTTCCATGCCGACCCTGGAAAGCGTCCCTCTGCACAGGTTGCACACTCAGCTCTTAAAGGATGCTCATGCCTTCTACGTTCATTTTGAGATTGCAAAAACTCGATTGTACGCTCTCCTAAGTCTGATCTGCGAAGAGAAGTTGACGAATCCAGGACTACTATCCTTACTATCCGAGTTTTGGACTGTCCTTTCTCAAACCCCTTTCCACACGGCCAGCAATCTCAAATCTTCCACGTCAGACTCTTCCATCCGAAAACTCACATGTTCACGGATCAACAGTAAGCGCTGTTGTTCGCGCTTTGGGAGAGGGGTCCCAGACGAGACATTTGGGCATCCGCCTAGGAGCTGCTCTTCGGCCTCGCTGCACCTCCGGAAGTTGCGGAGGCTCATCTTTCACACTTATTACTAACTTATCACTTGTTGATCCTTGTTTGCTCAAGCCGAACTTACGGCACTTGCGGTGCGCAGAAGTTTGCCAGCTGAGCTTAGGTGGAGCAGCTTCAAGACATCACCTTCGCGCCCCAAGCCCAGTCCAGCACATCACGAACAAAGATATGCAGTTTCCCTAGTCGCAAGGGAGTTCAAGAACTTGCTGTACGGCTCTGACGAGTCTGATGGGCTCAAGTCGGGATCCACTGTGCCAGCCCCGGTTCCACCTGCTCGGCAGGACCTGTGTGCGAGAAGACACAGATAACGCATGCATGGATGGTTGAGGCGATTTCAGGATCAAGTGAGAAGCACGGATCCTGGTGAGAAATGGGAAAGGTCGGGGAGAGGCCGAGCGCAGTCAATCATGGCCACTCTAGAGAGTCTCCAGTGGCTTGCGAAAGCAGCAGCGAAGAACAGCGATGGCAGCGCGGTGCTGCCTTGTTATGGTACCGATCAGATATTCTGGAAATACCCAGGTCTCAGCAGGACTTGGACGCAGACTTGAACGCCGAAGTTGCCGAGGTCGGTGGTGGGGACAGCGTGACATGGCATGAGTCGGAGCATCATCAAAGGTAGCTGCACGATGCATTGCCCTGAGGAGCAAGGCATGAAACCTTTGGCAAAGCCGCCGAGGCACATGCCAGCGACCAAGATCTGGAAAAATCTGGAGTGGGCGGAGAATTGGATCGATCTGCGCATGCGCTAGCAATGTTACATGGCGCATCATCTACCAACATGTCGGAGCCACATCGCCATGCGAGGTCCTGGCCCTCCGGGCCACGGCCGGAATTCCGGGCGAGCCCTGCGAGACGTCCCGGGGACCAGGATGTCCCGGAAGAGAACGGGATGTGTCCCGATGTTTCGGAGAACCGCTGCGCCAAGCGCCCCAGAGCCTTCAGCGCGGATGATGCCGAAGGGCTTCTAGAGCCCCCGCTGCAGCTTCCTCAGATGAGCCATCGTTGTGAAGGAGTGTCTGTCAGAGAGAGCGAGCGAGAGAGAGAGAGAGAGACTATCGATCTGGCGACTGCTCTTCCTTTGGCTGTGTGGAGGAAGAATATCGATCTCCGAGGCCTCCGCCTCCACCACAGCTCAGGTGCCAGGTCAAGGCGAGCCCCCGAGCTCCCTGTGCCCTCGCCTCGTGCCTCCTTTCGAATCTCCGACCGCCGATCCAAAAGTGCTCAGAGGTCCGACGGCCAACAACGCTGGAGGCCACGGTGGAGGAGCCACATCCTGAGAAAGTCAGGACACTCTACTTGTTGACGCCTGGGCATTCACGCTTCGGAGATGTGGCAATTTAGGCACTTTGCCATTCTCCCACGATTCCTCGCGACTCGAGACAGAAGAAGAAAGCAGAAGTGCAGGCTGAAAGCACTCCACGCAGGCCCAAAACGCCCCACAGCTTTCCCCGAACTCGGTCCGCCGCACGATTGCCGAATCGGCTCACACTGCCTGCCGCTGGTCTAACGAAACTTGTCGGAGGGAGTCCCCTGCACTTCGCGGAAGCGCAGTAGGGCGACAGGGGCAGCAGTGTGCTTCCTCAGCCTGAGGCCCAGTGCGCTGTCTCCGCTCTCCCCGGGCCCACCGCCACCACCACCGCCACCACGGCCACAAGTGCCGTGGGTCCACTCCCTGGAGCCGCCCGCCATCGAGGCCATCTTCAAGACTTTTGATTATTTGAAACCACACCCTTTCGAGTAGGTTGGACCTCGTGCCCTTGGGAAGGCTGGTTTGCCAGAGAGGGCCCCTTCGCGCAAGTCCAGGCCGCCGCCAGCCACACAGAGACCCTACTAGCACTTCACTTTTTGCGCCCGCCGGATGTTGGTGAATAAGGTCCCCTCCTCGTCAACTCGACAGGCAAGAGGAAGCCAAACAGGCAGGCAGGGCTCCAGAGGCCGGAAGCCCTTTCCACTTCTTGCGCTTCTTTGGTCCTGGATGTTTCAGGAGAGCATTGCTGAAATGTGCTCAGGGGTGCTCTCTGCAGCCGTTCTGGCCGACAGGCTGCCAAGTAGCAGGTCGGCCCGTGACGACTCTCGGGCACAAAGTTGCCACAACGTCTGGCCTCGGCAATGTCACAGAGGCATTCCATCTACTACTGGGTCACAGTGAGTGCGGGCTGGGTGCTCGGTGTAAAATGGGCCTGGACTGAAGAGTCGGCATCACCCCCCGAAACAAGGCCAAGAAATCGATCACCTCGATCCCGAAACAGTTGCATTTCGATGTGGCGTTCCGGCGACTCGGCCCACAGAAGCAAAACTTCTGCGGATGCTGGCTGTAGTGGCGCTTCTGGGCCTGGTCAGTGTGATTCACGAAGCCCCTTCAACAACAGAGGTAAGGGAGCTCTTCAGCTATTGGGAAAAGGAGGTGAACTGCGATATTGTGCGGACCTCGGACTTGGACGGAGAAACGTCTGCTCTGCTTGTTCCAGCCAATGCCTGCTCAGTCTTCCATTCAGGCTGTGAGGACACTTCCGCGGACATTGATGCTGATTATTTGCTTTGCTGCCATGCTCTTGGTCCATGAGGCACAGCACATTTCCCCCAAATGTGTAGTCTGTGACCACACTTGCAGCTGCAAGATGAGTATCTTTGATGATTCCTGCACCCCCCAACCAACCTTTGTAACCCCATGAGCCCCATGCTTGTCGGCAGACGGTGGCAGAGACGCAGAGCGTGGAGCCACTTGGATTTCTTCAACTCAGCCAGAGCTACAGTTTGCTTTCTCCCTTCGTGCCTCGATTTCTAAGCATCGCAGCAGCCAAGGAAGGCCATTCGCTTCGATATTGCATCTGAGCTGAACTGGTGTAATGGGGATTCAGGAGTTTGTGTGCGCTGGCATTCTGCCTCGGCGGACAGCATTCTGCACATTTGGGCGTGCTTGAGTCTTGCGCATGGTCACATGCTACGTCGTGACAGGAAGAAAATGCAAACTTCGCCTTCAATGATATTGCCACGATGGGTCACAAGAACTACAAGGATGCGCACCGGTGGCACAAATCAGGGCTCTTTAGATCCTTTGAAGCCGAAGAAATCACGGCTCGTAACACCTGCGCCATCTAGGTGAACAGCTTCACAGACTTCTATTCGTGGCTTCGATTGGGCCGCAAGCTCAGCATCCGCACCCCGCAGGACATCTGACCATGTGTCAGCTCAGGTTTTGCTTCCATCTATTTGCCTCAAAGCAGCTCCATCTCCGAAGGCTCCACCCTACCTAGTGCTGCTTCGATGCAGTCAGAAGCAGGTCGCAAAAATGCTTAGGCGGTAAGATCAGCTATAGCAGGGCAGGACGTGCTTCCACTTTCGAGTTGCTCGAAACTTGTGCCGATACAGTCCTGAGAACGGGCCGCATTCAGGCAGCACTGTCGGTCCGGGATATGTCGGAGATGCCTTACCTGAATTTCAACCGTGCCTTGGCGCTACGACACGACGATACTGGCAAACATCGCAGCAAAACTGACGGAGACGGCAGCAATTCTACAAGTAGGATTGCCACTTGTACTGATATTGATGATTGTCTTGGTTCAGACTGATGGCAAGCATGGTAAGGATAGTAGTCTACGGAGAAGTAAGTACAGTGAAAGTACGACTACTCGGCGTCGTCGTCGTCGTCCTCGTCGTCGTCGTCGTAGTAGTAATAGCTGTCTACGAGGAGTAGTATATGTCGTGGTCATTGTGTCAGCAACCCGGACGTTCATAGCCTTAGTGTCACAATGTGCGACGGAGCGAAGCACAAGACTGATAGTCATCACGTAGCGATACTGTAACAGAAACCATGACAGTTTAACAGCGAGACCAATTGTCATAAACATACACATCTTGTCAGAAAGGAAAAGGAATGTCCCAATTGTGCTCCAATGGGAGTTCGCTTGCTAGACTTTACCATCTTCGCTACAATCATTATCACCATGGTTTCAAGAACAAGCACAACAAGACCAATAAAGCCCAAGGAGGGTAAGACCAAGACACATGCCCTTGCTCCAGGTAAGATCGGTCCGGTCAAGCTCGTAAAAGAAGTGGCGCAGGTTGGGGCATGCAGAAGTTTCAGCAAGGGGACAGGGGATGTCTTGTGAGCGTCAAGCAGTGCCAGTCGCTTGTAAACCCTCAGGCACATTGACATAGAGCCCACAGAGCCCTGCAGACTTTTGTATCACAGGCAGGCACCTGTCCGAACACCGAATCGACAACTCGGACGTGCTACGCGCCAGGCATGCGGTTGGGTGAGGAGTCTCTCACGTCGTGTCATGTTACTGAAACTCACCCCCAGTTGCTGGTGTATGTGCATGTCAGATGCTTGCTGTACTGAGTTCTTCCAAAAGTTGCTACAGCCAACTTCCGAAGCCATGTCTGCAAGACATGGCAGGCACAGACTTCGTGATTCATCCGACAGAGTTTGACATGGCCTTCACCAGCTTCGAAGAAGACACCAGCGCCAACGGTACCGAGTTTTGACTGCATTTCTGCATTCGAATTCGGCGGCTCAACGCTCGTTGAGTTTTTTGACGGGTCTTTGATGTTGCCATGGGGTGCAGCAAAGTGGGAGTTGCTAAGGTTTGGCTCTCGCTAGTTGAAGACGTAAATGCGCAGATAGATGCGATGGAGCGATCTGGATGGCTGGCCGCAGATACTCGCAGATGGAAGGTGCGGTCGTCTTGTCTTGACTTGTGACATGGCAAGTGTGCTTAATGGATCTTAGTGGTTTAGTCGTTCGCCTGGGCAGCTTACCTTCGTCACGTACAACGCAGACTTTGACATGCTGACAAGCACAGACATTCACTTCGTTCTCTCACGCTCCGGGCGAATCTGGAAAGAGATTTCTTTCATGAGCCTGATGCTGTCACCCTATGGAAACCTTTGGGGCCTGGTCTGGGAGATATTGTTCTTTGGAAGCATCACTTCCATTTTTATCGAAGAGCTGCTGGAGATCTTCCGGGGCCCGAGTCTCAAAGATGTGTGGCTAGAAGCAATGCACGCTTGCCCGTGCTGGCCGCACGATGGACCTAAGTTGATGTAAGGCGTTTGCACACGATCCTCCGATGGGAAATTCCGCTGCCGTTGCGGATACTTCCTCATGGACTATTTCACTGTTTGGAATGTTGTGGACTGGTGTTCCATCATCGTCGCCTATACCCTACTAGGCACTGCGCATACTGGGCGCTGAGGGTCTTCGTGTTTGTGTGTATGCACATGATGGTCATTGAGGGAAGCGACTTGGCTCGTGTGCCCCAGGCATGTGGATCAATCGGTGCCTGATGGTAGCTAGCCTTCGGAACGACCTGAACGGATTAGTAACAGCCTGCGCGGACGTTGACGACCGCGACCTCTGCAAAGATCTGACCGGTATCTCAGAAGAAGTTAAGCTAACGTCGTCGCGAGGGATCTCGGAAGGGCGCCCACGTTTGCCAAGAACTGGTGATGCAAGCAGCCGCCGACACGGGTGAGGTTTCGGCCAGGACTGCCGGCCTGCAATTTGCTTCATGTGGCTTTGGGCTTGGCATTTGTGGTCTCCCGCACCGGCACGAGGCACTGCAGCATACAGTCATCTGGTAGGATCCTCATACGCCTTCAATGCTCTCTCCATCTTTGCCTTGTCTTCGCATCTCTATGCGCGCATCTTCCGGATGTGTACTCCCTGTGACAAGACACGGGTTCGAGAGTTTGTCCCGCTCAGCCGAAACAATCATTGCACCAACAACACCAACATCCGCCGTCTGATTTCTGAGCCTGCAGCTGGTTGAATGTGTCACGGGGCCGGGAGAGTTCTTCGGCCTATCATGTGAAAGCTCGTGTCAACCGTTGTTTTGCGGGATATGTTTGTGTCTCGGGTCTGTCCAGCATAGTTCGGCATAGTCTTTGCATTTCGAACCCCTGACCAGTACCAGCCTGGCCTTGCGCTCAGAGACGGCATTGCAGTGCACTGCGAGGGCTCGCAAAATGTGCTGGTTACCGCTGGTTGGCTCAGGTCAGCAGCCCGGCCCTTGGCGACATGAACACCAGAGGTTGCTTCCGTCTTTGTTGCAATGTAGTTTCTTGGGAAGTCAGTCAGACAAAGGCTTCTATCCCTTCTGCATCTTGCTACGGCTTTTCAAGACGTTCTCACTCCAGCCGCGGCTGGCAGCCACTCTACCAAAGATGGGCGTAGCCGCACTGTGGTGACGTGCAGACTCCCGATCTGCTTCCTTGCACCGCCATCTGCGACAAAGGTGGTTACCAGAACTTTGTGGATGTCGTTTGCAGACTTGGCTTCTGAGCTAGCGCTATGTCAGCTACGCCAGCTTTGGACAGTTGACCACTGCCATGAAGGGGTCCTCCCGCCCCCGATGCATACGGCCCAGGTTCACTTCGGCATCATCTTCTTTTCGGTGTTTGTCACGTACGTTTTCATGGCGATGGGTTTCTTTGGACGAACAGTCGAAGGCGGGACTTCATGAATGGTTATGTGGTTCCAAGTTGCTGTCCTGTCTGATTATATATCTTCTGTAGGTTGAGCATGGTATCCAGTTTGCACAGCACATCCGCTTGTTCACCGACGCCACGCAGGCTATTCGGACTTTGGAATCAGCTTCATCACGCTCTTCCGGTCTCTGATGGGGGATGCAGATTTCGTCGCTATGGAAGATCAGGTCGGTCGAGCCATTGAGACTTTGCTTGAAGGAGTCTTGCATACTTCCTTGTCCACATCTTGCGTTGAGTTGCAGCCTGAACACTCCAGAATTTCGAGAGGTGGGAGTTTCGATTCGGGTGCGTCTAGTGACTTTGGCGCTGTCTACTGATTGGCGGGCTCACTTCGCGCTCTGGGCATCGTTCTTGTGCCTGCATCCCTTCAGCTTTCGCGGCTGTCCCCAGTCCAAACAAAGGCTTAAACACCTCTGGCAAATACTCCACACATCTGGGCCGACACCAGTCCTAGCTGTACAAGTACCTACAGTACACTCTAGTTTGCATGTCTGAGATTCATCTTAGGCCGGTGTTTTCCACATCTCCTTCATGCTCTGCATGCTCCTGATTCTCTTGAACATGTCCGAGCCTTGTTGAGAGCTGGGGTGCCAGCTCTTGGTCACTGAAGTTTCTATTCAGGCTCATTGCAATCATCATGGATGTTTATGGTGAGACGAAAAGGAGTGTGCCTTGTGCTGCAGTCTGGAGGTTCTGCATGCGCGCGTCTCACACGCATGACACAAGTTGAAGTGATTGGAATCAGGCACAGTTCAGCGATCCGGTGTGGGACGACATCACCGATGCTCAGCTCGATCAATCGGCTCCCACCAATTTTCCACTAGCACCGACCTTTTGAATCTCATGCCACCTCGCCGGCTAAGGACTTCTTCCGGCGCTGGTATCACGCCCGCAAAGGCGCGACAAGTTCGCAAGTCTCATCACTCCAGTGTCGTGTGGATGATGGTGGACTGTTGCAGGCGATCGCGTCAGCCTCAGTGAAGCCAAAGACACCTTCATGGCGTATCTGGAAGAAAAGGCGAGGGTTCAGCGCCGCAGGGGTCGGCACGAGCGCACAAGTCGCTGGCACGCACACTTGGAAGACAATAGCCGAGATTGTAGTACGGATGGTTGCAAGGTTCAGGTTTCCTATTGCAGAGTCGGATGTCAGAATCGCTGTCATGGAGAATCGAATCTAGAAAGGCTTGGTCGATGCTCAACTGCTCGTTCTTCGCAGGCAGAGGAGGAAGTGGAGGTTCAGGCCCATCCTGGGGCAGTTCCAATGGATGCGCTTGCCTATGCTTGCCTTGCAGTGTTCGAGGTGGAAGGAGCACCTGAGCTTCAAAACAAGAAGTCCATCTTCGTGGAGCTGGAGGAAAGTGAGGAGATTGTAACCGTGAACGATCTCATGAAAAAGGCATCACCCGGAAAGTTCAAGAAAGTTCCACGTGTCCTGCGGGTCCTGCACACCAGCGACACCCCGAAGTGCAGCTAGCAACATCGCCAGGTGCCAAAGATGAGCCAAGAACAAGCTGAGCATTCCATTTTCGAAGCTGTGAAATGGTTTGCACGGTCCTCAGCTTCAAAAAGTGCGGTGGCGGACGATAAAGACGAGAGCCACGGAAACAACAAAATGATGTCCACAGTGGTACTCAAGCCAAGAGGGGGGCAGCAAATGGCAGGAGAAGAATGCTGACATGGAGGTTCCGACAGTGGAGGTGCTGCGAGGCAACTGCTGCTTCCTTGTAGTTGTAGCAGTGAAAGCTCAATTGGATCCACTCACACGCAAACTGGCATGACCTGTCGCTGGGGCGAACTAGCAGACTTTGGTGTGCCGCTGGGGGCAGGTGTCAGGCAGCTGTGCCCAGGAAGCAGTAAGCTTGCAATTCTTGAGTGCGCTCGCCCATAGGATGCCATAGGGCAATGTCCTGTACCTGAAGGCAGCTGAAGTTCGGCTGTCAAACCAAGCTCCACCACTCGAGCACGAGTGTGCTGATACTAGACGAGGCGAGTCTGAAGGGGGCCTAAGACCTAGAGCTTCCTTGGGCCAAGAGCAGTAGGAGCGGGGCAGCGGGGCGTTTTCCGGTTCTGCTGCCAGGCGTCCGGGAGCGGCCCTCCGCGCTCGGAGGCCGAGTCGGAGTCGGCGGCCAGAGAGGAGAAAGCCATCAGAAGTGCTAGGCCCTTACAGGCCCCTAGATGCGAGCATAGTGACAGGAGAAGAAGGATCCCCTGGTGCAAGCGGCCTTGGGGTGGAGCACTCAGAGAGTCACCGGGATTAAAGAGGATCTCTCAGTTCCGCGGGTTCGCCCAGGCCCGGCCTTCGTAGCCTGGTCAGCGACAGTCTGCATCGTGTGGAGTTGGAGGGTGGCCTGTCCGTCCGTCGCTTGACTCCAGGCTTAGGTGCAGCATCCTTCTTCGTCTTTGTGCTGTTCACAAGATGGGAACATTTGACAAGTATGTTCGGTGTCGAGCCCGGACAAGCGTACCATGACCATCTCAGGTGCGAAGAAGATGCTCACACAGCTCCTAGACACTGCGCAGACTATTCTCGAAGAGGAAGGTGTCGAGAGGAGGCTTTCCGATGTCGCGCGCCTCGAACAAACGGCGATTTTGCCACATCTCCTGCCCACAGGCTGTGACCCGATGGCCAGTGCGAGGCTGCGGCGTTGTGTGATTCGAGCGCTCTGCGCTGCCTGAGGCGATTTCCTCGCGCAGGGTGTTCTTCTAATTACATGCAAGCCTCCCCATTGTCTCACCGGCAGTGTGAGGTTTCTCACTGTCAGGGCGGAGTTCCACTTCTGCGGTTTTAATATTGTGGGCTTTTGCAGGGTCCTGAGGACGCTTTTGCAACGCGTCGGCATTGAAAGTCAACTGCCAAGCAGTGCAGACAGAGAGTATCAGAGAGTGTGAGTAGTTCAATTGCGCAACGACACGACTTCGCAGGCACCATGAAGAAGTGGTGCCAAAGCTTTAGCAGCCGTGAAGGAGAGTGGAGCAGACATGGGGAGCGCCCCTGCGCAAAAAATGCATCTGCCTGGCTAGAAGATGCATATGGCAGTCCTTGTCCAAAGGAGAAGGGTCAAAGTAAGCTTTCCATGCAGGTGCCATTCCGCAAGCGGGACTTCTCTCCACCACCTCCTGAACCACCAAGGTGAAGTACTGCTCTTGTCAACCTTTAGCACTTTGGCATGCAAGGTGGGTTTTTCCAAAGCACATCAGCCGCAGAGGCCTTCACAAGCAATGCCAATGACGACGCTGTGGCAAATGCCTATGCCAGTGTCACCCTCGGCATTGCTCAAGACTTTAATCGTGTCCCGCAGCCATGTGGCCTGAGGTGCTTTACACACCCAGCCCACTCGATCTTGGGCCAATGACGAAGGTGTGAGAGCTTACGCTGGCCAGATCATCAGATTAGTTTGGAATGTCTTTTCTTCATAGTTGTTCGTAGACTGACATGTGCAACACAGCAGCTTTGTACCCTGAGGATGTTACAGTACATAGGTGTGCACGACATGAACATGGCCGTCAGTGGCTTGCCATCTGATAGCAAGTCTAGTTATTGACTACTAGTTGCTGAGAGCTGCTGCAAACCTCTGACGGCCTGTGTAGGTAGGACCGGCCAGTTGGCCATCTTCTTAGCGCTGGCGTAGCTGAACTGATGCCCCAGAAGTCATGGAGGGCTTTTGATCGATTGCCGGCACCGGCTTCGGGCTTGAGGGTCTATGCTTCTCAGTCTGAGCTAGTAAGGTGTTAGTTGGGAACACAGGTTGGCCCATGTCAGGCCGCACAGATAGACGATTAGACGATATGTCGTAGAGTAGAGTGATGTGCCTGTGAAGGCTGTGCATGGCATTGGACTCAGCGTCCATCTTCACAGCCGCTGTCGGCAACGGATCTGTTCAAACACGGCACAGTGCCATTGTACTCTTAGGAAAGACTGGAAGGCATTGCCGTGCAAATAAAAAGCCATGTAGGTTCCTCAGACGAGTCGGTCATGTCCATCATGACATTCGCTCATGTCACGAACCATACCATGCTGTGGTAAGGCTCAGGGCAGCCCGACGTTGCTGGAATCCCAAGCCAATAGGCATGCCAGTCTAGATTCTAGATGTGTACGGCATTGCCGGAAACAAGAGAGCAGGGAGAGCACTACTTGCGTACTCACGAGGCAGTATCGAGGCCAAACTTAGAAGTATGCTTAATTTCGACCAGAACAACCTTGTAACTCTTCGCAACTCTCCAAGCAGCCTTGGAAATCCGAGTCTTATGCAATGAGTCCGGATGTGGTTGCCGAGGCGCGCACAGTTTGTAAGTGAGAGCGGCAGCAGAAACCGGATCGGTTGGTCGGTGCTCCGATGAGCGCAAAGACAACCACATCTTTTCTAAGCCTTATACGGTATACGCATCATACACCTCATATTCCCAGGGATGAAGAGAGGCCGTGAGCCAGACATGACACAGAGACAGATTTTGTCGCGAGGCCTTGGCAACTGCAGCTTTGGGTGCTGAGGCAGACAAGAGCGAGCCTCTTGAGGCGGGGAGTCGAGGGATCGCACATGCTGAGCGGTTCTGAATGAATGCAGCCTGCATCGAATTCTCGAGCTGACAAAGTCTCAGCTTGCAACAGCCTTTGCAGCTGGCTTTTGCCAGACAGTGAGAATCCGATGCCCATATTTGGTTGACAATTTTTGCTTTGGAAAAACGACTGGGTATGCATTGGGAACAAGGTGGTAGTGTGCCCAAGGAATGTGTAGCTGTAGCTGCTGCCGAGACACGAAAAAACTTCAAGTTCAACTGTCAACTCACTGATTCGGATTGTTGTTTTGAGGTTTCGGCCCCAATCTTTTGGGTTTGTTCTCCGCCCTGGGGTGACATCTAGCGATGAGACGTCATGAAGTAAGGTGGAGTGAAAAAGCCTGCTGAGGTGATTCTTTCTCGCCTTGATGAGTCTAAGCGCCAAACGCTCCTGCCTGGGCAGTTCCCTATGGAGGCTCCTGCATTCGATTCCAACAGTCCAGAGATGTTCGGAGTGGTAGGTTGCACGCCTGCATCAGGCGGGCGAAGTGTCGGCCTTCGCCGTGAGTCGCATGCCACGAAGGATCGACTTGCGAAGCATTGCGAAGCATCCGCTTCACTTGGGGAAGTGGATGTTCTCCATTCCATTCCGACTCCAGAGTGTTTCGTTCATCCTTGTTCTGGTTTCGGGGGAAGGGCAGCCTGTCGGAGGCAAATTGCAGGGAGCGGCCCTGGCCTGGCCAGACACCCAAAGCCCTTCTCTCCGGCCCGCACGACTGGTGGCGCCTTCCTGAGCTCAGGCCGCAGTCCCGTTTCGGTCTTCAGGTACTAGGCTTCGGCTTAGTGTTTGAGTGTTCCTCTTTGGCTTTGGATCGGAAGCAAGGAACGGTGCAAAGTTGGAGTGGAAGGAAGGAGGGGAGGGGAGTCCGGGGAAGAAGTGTGGAAACAAAAAACACTGCAAGAAAGAACAGCAAGGAACACCTCGATGAACAGAGACGCAAAGAACAAAAAGCATATCAACATATTAAGAGCGAAGACCGGAATGCCACCAATGAAGATCAACAGCATGCCAACGTCAGTGACGCGCATAGTTGCAGCACCGACGGACGCAGTGCCAGGTTGCTAAAGTGAAGATAACCCAACCACTGGGTGTGAGCGGCGGCAATCAGTATTATCCTAAATTATCCTACTGATCACGGAGATGCGGCAAGACTCGAAGTGCTCGACGAACACCTAAGTATTCTCCACACCATGCCACGCCTGACGACCTCCCTAGGATAGCAATAGGAACGTTGATAGTCATGGTGGTCGCAGCTGTTTGCGGTAGTTGCAGAACTTAAGGGAAGCACATGCCTCAAAGCAGCGAGAAGATTATGTACTGAGTTATACACTCACTCACAGCGCAATGATCACGAATCCGAATCAAAATAGTCATCGCAGTCGGAACAGCCGTCGCAGTATCACATTCATAATCGCCACAGCAGCGATAATCGTGGTGCTCATCATCTTCATAGCTGTCACAGCTGCTTCATGCATCATGTTTCCTACAATGTCGGAATGGTCATAAAAACGAGGGAAATCACAAAGATCGTGCCAGGGGACTGCGCAGGTCATCTTCCCCAACGTGACCTTACCTCCTGGGAGCAGCAGAAAGCAATCATGCCAGCATTCCAAGTTGGTCCTTGGACGAGCCCTCTTTGCCGTGGTATCTGCAGCTCAGCTCTGTGGCAAAGGCCTGAGAGAAGTTGGAGCCAGTCCGTTGCGAGCTCAGGAGTCAGCAGGTTGAAGCTTTCGGAAACAGAGACCTTGAACCTTGCGAAGCCTGGCCTATCACGCCCCGGTGTTACGGTTGCTGTTCCGTGCGGTCAAGCTCCAAGTGCGGTCTGCAGGCCATAACCTGTGTTGTGCGCGATGGCGCCGAGACCTTACTAAGCTGCTGTCTGGCTGTCTGAAGGGCAACACGCGGAAATCTTGATTTCAAGTTGGAATCCTCCCTTCTGATCGATGCAAAACTTAAAACTGTGAAATGAGAGCCTGCCCTTTTCCGAGTCGATGTCAGCCCCGGCATCACCGCAGCGAATGCGGTGCATTTTCACAAAAACGCAAAGCCGGTTCCTCAACAGTCGACAAAGGTAGCAAAAGTCATGGGTTGCGAGTCATGCAGACTGCCTAGAGGTCACGGCTCTTTTGCTACTCGGCCGGCTGAGACGGCCTCCACCCTGGAGCTTCTGTCGACTTGAGTTGAAAGCCGCGCTTGCTGAGTGCCACATGTCAGGCAGAAGGCTTCTTCGATGATGTCCGGGTGCTGAGGCTCGCATCAATGAATCAAGCATGGTAGCGGCCTTTGTTAACAGGGCCCCTACAGCCATGATGCACCTTAAGTTCAGGAGTCGTGGGGTCGTGGACAGCCAGCAAGGTGCGTACAAACATTGCCTCAGCTGATGTTTCGATCTTCTCTGGCAGAGGCTCGAAGCCACGGCTCGTCGCTTGCTAGCAAGCGGAGAAGTGTTCCTCAGCAGTTGCGGTCCACGTCTTACTTCCATGGAGGCATCGCCGGAGCAGCAGTGCCAAAATCCATCGGTTCAGACGAGGTTGCCGACGGTGCCAGTGAAAGTCCGTCCGCATGGTATGCTCCGATAACTCGAATCGACACAGAGGTAGGACAAGTGAAATTTGACAGGAGATCCAATCAGTTACAGCATGGGCCTTCAGCTGGAGGTCCGTTTGCCGGGCGTCCAACCCCAAGGTGCACATGTCAGACCTTCTTCTGCAGAGCCGAGTGTGTCTGCCTGTCTACTCCGACTGTTTATTTGCTTCGTCCTCTGTTTGGCAATATTTCTCAGTGAACCTTTGTCCATGAGTGGCATGGATGTGTGCGCGGACGTATAGTGGAGGCATGCACACAGGCAGGCAGGCAGGCAGGCAGGGAGGCAGACAGTCAGGTGTGTATGTATACATATGATCGTATGTACGTGTACTGTAGGTATGTATGTATGTATGTATGTATGTATGTGCGCATGTATGTATGTATGTATGTATGTATGTATGTATGTATGTATGTATGTATATCCGCGTGTAACGTATGTAAGTGTGTGTGGCAATCATGTGTGTAGTTACGCGGTTTGATGACTGAAGTCATGTATGTAATCACGTATTTAACTAGGTTTAGGTAGGTAGGTTTATGTATGCAAAGACGGAGGTGGGTGTGTGTGTGTACACATATATACACATACATATACATGCGCCTGTATGTATATATTATGATAATTTTATCGCTAACGCGAGGCCGCCTCGGCAACGGTAGTCGAGGCTAGGTTGGGGAGCGAAGGGACAAGCTGCATGAACACCCCATCTCAAACAACCCCCCTCCCTCCCTTCCCCTCCCGCCCCACCCCCCTCCCCCCACACTGAGAGGGTAGGGGGTGGGTTACTACTCTACTACAACCACCCAAACTCCCCGAACCCACGGATCAAAACGCCTGGGGTTTCCGGCCTCGGCGGATATATTATACATACAGACGCATATGTATCCTAGAAAGGAACGGAACGGGAAGGGCTCGTTTGACCAGCCTAGGTCGAGCGGTTCACGACCGCAGCAATGCAGCGAAGGCATGGCGAACGAAGGCAGATGCTGCCGTGGGCGCCTCGCGAGTTTGTCTCTCAACGATGAACATGCCCCTCTGGCGTCGAAAAAGCTTAGGCAGATTCCTACAACTACCTCGGGCCTGCTTCAAACGGGCCTGGCCCCAAGCACGTACTGGAGAAGTGTGCTTACACGCATCATCTCCGACTAAGGCCAGCATTGCCAGAAATTCATCCGCTTTGGAGTTGACATCCTCCCGTGCTCGCTGCTTTTCCGATGGCAAAGCCATGCTCTGCGGCTTTGGAGCATAGGTGTTTAGATGCATGTAGTGAGACCTGAGCGACGCCGCTATGTTCGCTCTGCGCAGTCCTGCCCAGGGCTTCTACGGGCTTGTGCGTGGGCAGTGCAAGGAGCTCCCGGGCCAAGTGCACCCTTCGAGAGTCCCTTCTGAGTACTCCTCACGTGAGAATGCCCGGGTCCCTGCCGTTTTGCCTGCGTTTGCTTTTCTCTAACAGCTTGCACAGACTTGAACACATGGGCAGGATGATTGAAGATGCACACTAGCTTACATAGCATAAGCCCTTCAAAATTGAAGCCCGAATTCGATGTTGCTGTGTCAGCAAGAGCGTCACGACCATGGCATTCCCAAGTCCTCGCACCTGCGTTCGGGATCAGCTCACAGTGCCCTGCAGTCCAAGCTCGGGTTTTCGCCTTTGTGCCATATGCGTGGGGCGGCGAAGACCACGTTTTCCTCGGCCGAGGTCGGTTGGGGGGGTTGTTGTGGGCGGATGGCTTTAGTCTGCAGCTGAGGGCCATGGCTTTGGCCCGCCAGCTGCGGCGAAGCCTG
Organism: Symbiodinium necroappetens; assembly: GCA_905231915.1. Taxonomy (NCBI): domain Eukaryota; class Dinophyceae; order Suessiales; family Symbiodiniaceae; genus Symbiodinium; species Symbiodinium necroappetens. The sequence continues at coordinate 19,123 of CAJNJA010069563.1, forward strand.
GCAGGCCAGTTTGAGGCCTTGGCGCAGAGCAAGGGAAGCTGGAAAATTCTCAGGGCTGGGTGCATACTCCTTATGCCTCCTGGGCATTCTGCTCGGCTACTGCCTCAATTCCGATACCCTCCTCACCCGCCACTGTCCGCCGCTGAGCAAAAAAGAAGGTCCTTCTGGACATCTTGGCGGAATGTTTGGGCCCTTCATTGCCCGAAAGCTCAGTGCCAAGACGGCCCAAGATTTGAGTTCGACGGGCCTTCGTCTCCTTCAGGCTGTGGTTTCGATCACTCTGATCTGCGCAAGTTGGAGCTCAGATAAACCAAGTATCAATGGCTCCGAGTGTGTGTGTGTGTGTGGCTGAAGGCGGAGTCTATGTCGTTCACATCATGAGCAAGACATTCTCCTCACAAGAAAGTGCAGGCCCTCCACCAAAACTGGTCGATGCTTTTTAGCGCTTTGTCGAGTAGTGTCGTTGCCACAGGTCAGCATGTGGTTCTGGCTTTCGTGTGGCTGATAGCGGTGGTCTCACTTCCACAAAGCCTTTGCATTGTTTGAACTAGGGGGGACCTCAAAGTACGGGCCCAGGTCTTGGCCGTGATGCTCGCAGTGGGCATGGGTCCGACACAGGTCGCGGTGGAGCTGAACCTCGCCGAAGACCCTGTGGCCTTTCTCTCGTCTATTGTGGGGAATTACTGCTTGTCTCCTCCTTGAGGTTTCAGACCTGCACGGGGTCAGTGTTTGTGCAGGGCACCCAGACCGCGGCTGCCCAGCCTCTCAAGCCTTCGTGGTGCACTCCAGAACTGGAGCGACTGGAGCGACACCGGTGGTGGGGCAACGAGCTTGGCTTGAGAACCCCCAACGCCCCGATGGCGCTCCCCTAAACTCTACCCTCTTGCCCCGTCTCAAGGTTTTTTTCCGAGATGGCAGCACGCTGCTTGGCGACAGCACCGGGCACAGCTGACGGCGTGCCTTGCGCCGAAATCAGTGCCAAATGCACATGAGCGAACAACTAGGCAGAGAAGAGCTGCCCATCTCCCACGTGACGGTGGATAAATGTGACTTTCAAGGTTTCCGCCGGGCGCCTAGTTGACCAGCTTCCGCCCTCCGTCGTATCGCGCAAACAGACTTTGGCACAACCCCTGCAACCCGATGCAAAGGAGTGCTGTTCCCTTTAGCCTTCCGTACTGCAGCCACACCAGCCCAAGCTCCAGACTTCAGGCAGACAAGGCTTTACGCGCTCCGAAGTCTGCTTTCCCCCCCTGTGTTTGACACACACTAGCACTCGCGTCATGATGCCATGGAAGTGCCGTTCCTCCGAATGGCGGACCCAGGCCACGCTTCTGTTTTCGGAGTAAAGAGAGTGATTTCGGTATTGTAAAGATGTCCGCAAGCTTCCAAAGCCCATCCCAAAACCAAGTGGCTGTTGTAGTTTGCAGGCTGCGTCAGTGCAACCCTGAACTGCCGGGAGTTGCACTTGGAAGGCTCGGATTGCTCCAGCGTCGAAGAGCTCGACAACATGATTTAGTCCGTAGCGTCTATGAGTGGTTTTGTGAGACAACAACATGCACGCAGGCATCAAGCCGCTTCGGGTGGTACATGAGACCCAGGAGGCGGGCAAGCGGCCAGTGGTGCGCAGTGTCTGCAGTCTGGAGTCCTTCGAATGAGCTCGAATGCTTTCCCGCAGCGCTTTGCCAGGAGTTGCAACCGGACTCAGTAGACCAAGCCTCTGGAGGGCTGCTTTGGGAGGCGCCTGGCTTTTGGGATTCGTGACAGGAAAAATGCCAGCGGAAATTCGGCCCCCGAGCGAGGGCGCCCTGGATTTGGCACGGCACCTTGCGGAAGGCGGCCTCGAGAGGCCGAAAGCGGAGAGAGAGAGAGAGAGACAGAGATCCTTATTCTCCTTCCGAAGATAAATTGTATGTATGTATATATATATATAGATGCACATCTATGTGTATGTGTATATATAACATCATAATATATATATATATATACATATGTAATATTATAGATATATAATATTACATATATATATAGTATAAATAAATAAATACAATAGAACAAACCAAAATAATATTATATATATATGTGTATATATGTATATATATATATATCTATCTATCTATCTATCTATCTATCTATCTGAGACTCTCGATAGGAGGGAGCCGGCCTCCGGCTCTCCGGGCCGAGCGCCGGAGGCCGGGGCTCGTTGCTTGGAGCTCGGGGCGGCTCGTTGCTTGGAGCTCGGGGCCGGGCACGGGTTGCCCGGTTTGGTGGCTTTGCGCCACGGCTACCGCGTGGACTTCCACGACCTCAGCGCCCGAACCGCGCTTCGAGAAGTCTTGGTCTTGGGCTCACAGGCTCAGGGTCACTTCACTACTCCTGTCTACTTTGACTAGTGCTGGGATGGCACAGCATCGGTTCTTCGCGAGAAGGGGCTCGGACTGGAGATTTTGCAGGTCAGAGGGGACAGCTGTAGCAGACATGCAGCACGAGCTGGTCGTCGAAGTCAATGAAACACGATGCTTCAAGTTGTCTGCCTCCAAGTTGTGCTCAGACGCTGCCGCAGTCTGCTCGAGCAGCATTCGCTGACGGTAGTGTCAGAACACGATAATAAAGTCCGTCAGCGAAGATCTGCAAGACCTAAGCAGCTTGTTGCATTGGTCTCGCAGACTCTGCGCTTCTGAGATGAAGCCCAGGCGAAAGCACTCTGCGCCACATCACTGCCGCCAACTGTGCTGCCAATGACATCCAGATCGGCTTGCCGGATGAAACAGGAGTGAGTGCTCACTAGTTAGCTTCCGACCTGCGAGCCGAGCCCTAAGTAAGCCGTGAGGGAATTCATTACACGTTGTTGGCGTTTGCAGGAACGGATCCTGATCCGCCTGCTCGCTTCGTTGCCGGTGACTGGAAGGTGCTGAAGCAGAAGGCCACAGATCATTTGACACTCAGACGTGACTCTGCTCTAGATGCAGCAGTTGAGTCACTAAACAGGCCAGGCAGGACCGTGTCAGGTAGGGTTTCTGAGCTCTGCTCCGCTCACCCTCTGTGCAGAGGTCGGAAAAGTCGATTTCCACAAAATTTGCAAAAAGCCCCACCAACAACAAGAGAGCAGCTGCCTCCCACCCCTTCTCACATGCGCGCACGCGCACACAGAGAGACGCAGAGACACGCGCACACACACACACACAGCCACACACAGCCACACACAGGCACACACAGAGACACACAGGCACACACAGGCACACACAGGCACGCACGCGCACGCGCACGCACGCGCAC